>KE763587.1:316-13975 GCA_000465285.1 Eidolon helvum | reverse complement strand
AGAAGAAGTTCAGAAAGCAACCTTCAGCTGTATTTCCAGCCACTCCCCAGCACTGGCATCACCTCAGATCATCAGGCATTAGATTCTCATAGAAGCGCAAACCCTGTTGTGAACTGCGCATGCGAAGAATCTAGGTTGCGCACCCCTTATGAGAGTCTAAAGCCTGATGATCTGAGGTGCAGCTGAGGCGGTGATGCTAGCCCTGGGGAGCAGCTGCAAATACAGATTAACATTAGCAAAGAGGTTTGGCTTCACAGAGACCATAATAATCAGTTGCTTGAAGACTCATATCAAAACGCTATCAGTGAGTAGCAAGTGAGAATTAAACTACATCTGGTGGCAGGCTTATTGTGGCCAGTGAGTTGATGTACTTCAGTTGTACAGCTGCATCTGGTAGCAGACTTTATGTCAAAATCCGACACTTATTTTAGTTTGTGTATGGCCAGCCCATTATTTACCACTTCCTCCCATGCCTCTTTCCCGCACTACGCACTTGTCTCAGTCACAGTTTTAGTAAGTCCACAAGCTAACCTAGTCAAAATTAGTAAAAAACAAATGTCACCGGAGAGCTTCTTTGAAAAGGGAGAAAGTCCCAATGATGAGAGAACAGAAGACTAAGACTGCCAACATAAAGGAAGCTGCATTTAAAAGAAAATACCAAGAGTCCTACTTAAATTATAGATTCATTGCAACAGGTGGTTTACGTTCTCCAAACATACTTTGTATAATATATGGTGACTGGCTATCCAATGAAGCCATGAAACCTTCAAAACTGCTTTGCCGCATGGAGACCAAGCACCCTGCATTGAAAGATAAGCCTTTGGAGTTTTTCAAAAGAGAACAAAACAAAACAAAAACATAAACACAAAGAACAGAAGCAATTATTGAAGGCCACCACTTCATCAAATGTGTCTGCACTGAGAGCATCATTCTTAGTGGCTAACCACATTGCTAAAGCTAAGAAGCCCTTTACTATTGGTGGAGAGTTGATCCTGCCTGTTCCTAAGGATGTTTGTTGAGAGGCTGCATTTCAAAAGGTGGCACATGTTCCTCTTTCTGCAAATTGACAAAACAGCAGAGGCACAATTGTTATGATTAATGAATCATGTGATTCAGGTATGCCATCCAGGTTAGCGAGCCTACCGATATTGACAATAATATCGGCTTATTTTTGTGCGATATATTTTTCAGGTGGATGCGTATGAGGATATGTTATATGCACTTTCATTGCCAACCAGCACCACAGCTGCAGAACTATTCAAGTCTTTGAATGATTACATATCAGGAAAACTGAATTGGTCATTTTTGTTGGTATATGCATGGACAGAGCAGCTGCAATGACTGGAAGTCTTTCTGGTTTTACTATTCGGGTCAAAGAAGTTGCTTAGAAATGTGAATCAATGCACTGTGTCATCTATAGAGAAAATTTTTCAGGCTAGCTGAAAAATGTCACCAGAACTTAATATTTTGCAGGATGTGGTTAAAATTATCAACCACATTAAAGTACATGCCCTTAACTCACATCTGTTCGCACAGCTCTGTGAGGAGATGGATGCAGAGCACACATGTCTTCTCTTATACTCAGAAGTGAGATGACTTTCTAAAGGTAGATCACTGGCCAGAGCAGAAAAAAAAAAAAGTTTTACACCGGGTGTATATCCCCCCCGAAATTTTTTTTTTTTTTTTTTTTTTTTTTTGAAGAAAAACAGTCACTGCTGTCAGCACATTTCAGTGGCATAGAATGGGTCGCAAAACTTGCTTCTTTGTGTGACATTCAACCTGCTTAACCAACTCAATCTGTCACCTCAGGGGAGAACAACAACTGTGTTCAGGTCTACAAATAAAGTGGCTGCATTCAAAGCCAAACTGGAATGATGGGGGTGACGAGTGGGATTTTCAATGTTTCAAACATTAGAGATTTTGAAAGACACCGAGCCAGGGCCTTCACTCTCCCAGCTGGTGCATGATCATCTATCTCAGCTTTCAAAAAAGTCTGAATATTACTTCCCAACCACAAAAGACCCCCCCCACTGCTCCCAAACTGGGAAGGAATGGATCTGCCACACATTTGTGAATAAGCCAAATGAATCAACTTTGTGCTAGAAGAGGATCAACTGCTTGAGATCGCAGATGACAGTGACCTTAAAAGTATGTTTGAGACAACTTCAAATCTCCATACGTTCTGGGTTAAAGTCAAGGTAGAATATCCTGAGATTGCCCCAAAGGCCCTGAAAAGCCTGCTTCCATTTCTAATGTCCTATCTTTGTGAAGCAGGCTTTTCTGCAGTAACGGCAAGCAAAACGAGATTATGGAGTAGACTGGACATAAGCAATACACTTCGGGTGTCACCATCTCCCATCACCCCTAGATGAGACTGTCTGGTTGTAGGAAAACAAGTTCAGGGCTCCTGCTGATTCTGCACTATGGTGAATTGTATAATTATTTCATTATATATTACAATGCAATAATAATACAAATAAGGTGTACAATAAATGTAATGCGCTTGAATCACTCTGAAACCATACCCCCCACCATCTGTGGAAAAATTGTCTTCCACGAAACTGGTCCCTGGTGCCAAAAAGATTGGAGACCGCTGTTTTAACACATTCTGGATATGTTTTATTATTTTTTTTTAGGTTCTTGTAACAAGTTTTGCTTGGTAAAAACTGTTTGTTGTTTTTGAGATTGTTTTCTTCAATAGCGTTTCAGATGATTGCTCTGCTTTTAAATTTCAGTGTAGTGCAGTGTACTTTAATTTTCATAATTGCAATTATGTAAAATATTATCTACAATGTATGTATTATAGATAAGGCTAGTTAAGGCTTGTTACAACTTGCTATGATAATATATAAAAGTAATTTTTTAATAAAGCATATGGTGATTGTGTATTTCCTTTTATCCAATATTTTAAATGTCCACATCGAAAAAGAGAATAGTCAAACTTTTTCCAGATACAAATTGGAATAATGTGATAGACCTTAAGCATACATTTTATCAGAGTTGATATTTAAATTCTGAAAAAAAAAATCCATATACACAACAAGCTGCTTTAAGCAGTGGATTTTAGGGATTAATGTATTTCCCAAGAGGCTACGGCACTACGCCTCTGGTCGCAGTCTTAATGTGCTTGAGACATCCAATAATTCTGCAGAAATGCAATGCTCCAGAGTGTCTTATTTCTTAATTATAAAAGCTGTTCTAATTATTCCATTTTGAGTGCTAACTTAAGATTTAAAAGCTAAGTAATTCAGCTAAAATTTCTTTAACTGAGTATGTAATAAAGAGGAACCCACCATGATCTGATTTGATGTCTTAGTAATAAAGGTTAACATATTGAAGTTCTTTCAGGCCTTAAGTCATTCTATAGTATTTCTCAATTATTTGTCTTCATTCTTATGAAATATTAATATCTCAGAGTCCTATGGATTGTTTGCCTATCAAAATACAGAAGAATTTGCTAGAGTTTACTGTTTTCTACTCTTTGACATTATTTTTGATATCCTATTTTCTTTGTAACTATGTTTCTTTCTTTTTACCATTTTCATCATGGCATCTGAACATTCACTAAATTTCATTAAGTATTAATTTGTCCTAGGTCTGATTTGAATAATATATTTTGCATAATTTTAAGTCTATGAGAAGGACAGTTGAGTAAGCTGTTGACTATAATACTATTTGAAACCTCTACAGTAACAAAATAGGAGAGCGATTTTGGAATCACAAAAAAGGGACTCTCAGTCAGCTTAGGGAATCAGGGAAGTCATCTTGGTGGCTGTCACATATGGGCTGAGTTGGGAATAACAGTTTAGTGTTGGCTAGATAAATCCTGGATGTGTGAAAGAGCTAGTACAGAACAGTAGGCGGGGTGGGAGAGTTTGCAGCCAGAGGTCCAGCAAACTGCAGTGATCATTCCATCTTCATTCAGTGCTGTGCTTGTGTTACAAAGAACAAATCAGACTTAAGGATACTGGAAATGAGAGTTAGTATCGGAACTTATATAAACAAGCTCAGCAAACTAAAGGACGTGCTGACAACAATAACAAATAACTAAATGAGTGGCGATGAATTATGGAGAGAAACAAAGTAATAAAAACAGCTTGAAGATAATCAATCAATTCTCCCTACAAATATTAACTGAGTACTTCTTATGTACTAAACATGGTTCTAGGAGCTGAGGAGACAATAATGAACACAAGAAATATGATTTTTACCTGCATGGACTTCAGTGTTGTAGGAGAGACACATTTTAATAAATCATTACACAAATAAATATGTAATTGTAAGTTGCAGTAAATGGCAGTTAGAAAAATAAGGATTTGAGAGAAAGGATAGAGAAGTCTTATTGAAATGTATGTAGGGGTCAAACAAGCATTTAAAAGAAGAGATATTATGATGAGACCTGACAGAAAAGATGGAGATAGCAATGGAAGAGCAAGAGTAGAACATTCTAGGTAGGAGAGCACATATGAAGACTGAAGTAGAACAGAGCTTGGCAGTAACCCAAAGAAGCCAAGAATGATGTAAAACCAATGAGGGAAATAGTGAGGTAAGATGAGGCTAGGGAGGGACAGGTAGAGAAGAACTTGGAAAAGATAAAAACTGAAGATTAAGGGTAAACTGGAACAAAGAAGTGAGGAGCCAACTCTTTCTAGGTCTTTGTGGAAGTGGTACAGTTCAGTCAGAGCTCAGGGGAGCTTTTTTTTCTTTTCTTTTCTTTTCTTTCCTTTCCTTTTCTTTTCTTTTCTTTTCTTTTCTTTTCTTTTCTTTTCTTTTCTTTTCTTTTCTGTTTTCTTTTCTTTTCTTTTCTGTTTTCTTTTCTTTTCTTTTCTGTTTTCTTTTCTTTTCTTTTCTGTTTTCTTTTCTTTTCTTTTCTGTTTTCTTTTCTTTTCTTTTCTGTTTTCTTTTCTTTTCTTTTCTGTTTTCTTTTCTTTTCTTTTCTGTTTTCTTTTCTTTTCTTTTCTGTTTTCTTTTCTTTTCTTTTCTGTTTTCTTTTCTTTTCTTTTCTTTTCATTATTCTTTTACAGAGGAGTTTCTTTAATATAATAAGGAAGATGGATAGGTGAAGTAAGAGTGATGAGAGTAATCTATACTAAGAGTTCAAGTTAGAAGGACTTATCAAGTATTTTGCTGAGAAAATGGAAGGAATCTTGTTTGGAATGAGGAAGGAGAAAAGGTGAGCCAGGCAGTCTGGACAATCTGCTGGTAGAAAATGACAATGAAGCAGAAAATATAGATTGGCAGTAGAAGATTCTGGTAAACTCTGATGATGGTGCCATTTTTTTTTTTTTTACCAAGAACAGATGGAAAGTGCACTTTGGTGAATATTCTATAGTGAAAGCATTATGCTGGACACATAGCAAACATTCAGTATCTTTCAGAATGGTTGATGTCCTTGAGACACAGGGCTAAGTGTTTTCTGAACAGAGGATATACTGTCATTTCATTCAAAAGGATGAATATTAGGAAAAGAAATATTAGTCTCTTTATCATAAAGGTATGTGGACTTATAAGATTTCACATCAAACAGAAGTATGTACAGCTGTATGATGGCCATGGCGGTACAATTAGATGCCTCTCTTTGAACAGCTTTCTTCCTCTTATCACAACTTTTTAAATTTAAAAAGATTCCCCCACACAAGTTATTGCTAAACAGTCAGCAAAACTCCACATATATTTTTATATCATTATTTCAATGCTGCATATCAATCCTCTGTGAACTTTCAACATCTTTTCTTTCAACTTTCTTCAGTTAATGTCATTGACAGTCTTCATGAAAGTATAACTTTCTTCATCAGTTCATGACCTTGTAGCATGCATTTTAGGGGAGAGCCTCTTCATCATAAAATAACTCTTACTCCTGAGAATGAATACTGTTTATATCAGTCTCTCATACTGTTGATGCTTTTATGAGTGGTCCTATTGAGAAGAGAGTTAATCCCAAGAGAGAAGGAGTGAAGCAAACATGTAACCCAACAGGTCCTTAATCATCTGAGAATGCTGATTCTGAACACTTGCTGTCTTAGATTTGTCTTTCAAGCCAGCTCTCAATGGAATTGATCTGTGTTCATAACTACTAACTTTATATTAACTTGTAAATGGATCCAATAGTATATTAATAACTTAAACTTATTGAAACTACTTAATCATTTTATCAAGTAATTTATTAAGAGCATTCTATTAACCTCTTAGTTTTTGTCATTTGGTAAAATCTCTTTCAATTTCAAATACCAGAGAGAATCACCTCAATTTAAAACACATTGTTTTATGAACTCAATAAGAATTTTTAAAGACAGTCTTATGTTTCATAATATTTATGGCTTACACAAATCATGTATGATTCCCATGTTTCTGATATTCTACATGGCTTTGTCTAAGTGTTTTAGGAAAACTGAAAGTTTTAAGAACTTTTCCATTCCCAAATTTCATTGAAATTGAAATGTAAAATCTTAAATGTGAATCAAATACTGTTTTTAGGTATTTGTGTCACTTAAGAATAAAATTTAATAGCTAGTTATTTTTTTTTCTTAAACAATATGGATAATGATAGCTATTGTGAAAATTTACTTAGTGATATTCATAAATATTCAACTGTAGACATTATGTACTCTTTTATTGCAGATAGAAGTTTGGTGAATTAAAACTAGAAACTTTTTATTACACACATTTTGAGCATAGAAAACATGGCATATTTTTAGAAACTGGTGAGAATAGCCCTAGGCCCCAACATCAAGATCTGTGGTTTACGAAGCTAAAAGATTTAAAAGAAATGTGAAGGGTAATGCAATAAGAGCATCCCCCACCACCATTTATAAAGATCAGACATGCATACAGAGAACATTACCATCTGTCTGTAAAGATTGGGGAACCTCAGATGTTGTGGTTTAAAATATGTATATTTTCTGACATTTGGGTAGAATGATACCATTTCTTATAAGTGAACTTGATTCCTGACATTCACTTAAATGCTAATTTAATTTTGGTACTGGGATAGCAAGGGCTTCCATATTTCATGGTAGTTCAGTTATCCTGGGATTCCAATGAGTGATTAGGAATAAAAAGGTCCTCCCTCTGAAGCCTAGACAGTGATGGAGACATTAGATAAATTCCCAGCAGTAACAAATCTAGAAAGAAAACCTCTTGAGCATAATCCACAGCAAAGCCTGAAACCCTCTTGCTTTAAGGAATTTCCTGGTGGCCTTAGGGGAGGGTATTAATGGAACTCTTTAGGCTTAACCTCGTTAAGAGACTGTTATGCAGCCCCTTGTTGTTTCTACTTTAAAGTCAGGAATTTTAAGTAGATAAGAATGAAGAACAGTGCAGTGCAGCATAAAGTTAACATTATACTGTTAATAACATTCAACTGAATTATTAATTTCTACCAGAAGTTGCTTTTAAAATAATCAGGATTAGCTGTAGGAAGAAGGATTGTTTTCCCCTCTTTGCTTCTTTATTTGGAGAATAACTTATTATAATTAAGAATACCTTATAAAAAGGGAACATAGCCATCAAAAACTTGTTATACTAATGATTGATTATATTCCTGTACTCTGTCTAATTCTTTAGTCCAACAGGGAAGAAAAAAATTAAAGGAAATTGTTACCATTCAAATTGTTGAGATTTTCGTCCTCTTCAGAACTAGTACATTAGAGAACAGTGTGCGGGATGATTACCAAGAGTGATTAAAATCAAAAGGTGCTGGTTTGCTCTTTTTCTCTCTCTCTCTTCTGGTGAAAGAGTCATTTGAAACAGCACACAGGCATCATGGCCTGGACTCAGAAGCAGAGAGGCTGGCAGATGGTGCTGCAGGATGGAGAAACTGCTGGCAGATGGCATGGAGTATTTGAGCAACAAAGACACTTTTGGCTACTGATGTTAAGAGCTGGAAAGAAAGAAGAAGACAACTTCTCCAGGGTTGCCAGCTTGTCTACAGAAAGGGTTTGGCAGGATAGAGACTGATAAAAGAAAATCAATTGTTAAGTGCAAGGAAAGCAAAGCATTGTTTTTATTAAGTTTCATAAAGTGTACTCCCTCTGGTGTGATCTGAACAAAGTTTCATATGGAAGAGCCCTTTAGAGATTATCTAAACCAACTATGCTGACTGAATATTTGGACACACTCTTTTTGTTTTTATTACTGAAAAGATACTTCTTCAAAACTTTATTTATAAAACCTGAAATCCACCTTTCCTTTTTATAAGGCTTTAAAAAAATCTTTATTGATGACGCCATTGCCCTAGATTCATATGGTGTAATAAAATTGTAGTTTTACATTGTAGGGCTTAGGAGTGGTTCTTGTTTGTCAATTTAAAGTGCCTTTCAGCCATGTTCAGCATGCTGAAATAATGTGTGGTGAGGTCAGGTTTGGCTAACATGACATATGGATGTAAAAGTTTTATTAGCAAAGGGTGTATGCAGTTGTGTCACTGAATTACTTTGGGGGTTACAGTCATTACCACATGTATCACATTTGTTTTCAAGAGTCTCTGAAGCCACCTGTAACAAATAGGCATTTAGCTCCTAATGATTTCACTGGGGCTGCTACAATTTTTCATTTGTAGCCCTTTTCACTTATTGCTACCCAATATCTCTCCCTCATATGCCTCTTGTTAGATATTGTGTTTCTAAAATTAATTAATTTAGTTGACTTTTACCTAATAACTTCTATCCACGTGCAGCACCTTCAACTAAAATATATAATTTGGTTGTTCTAAAATAATTATTTTCATTGACCAAAAACAGTATTAAGACTGTTTAAAATCAAATTTAAAATTGAAACACATTGCTAGAAATAGAAAAAAACAATTTCATATATATTCCTAATGATTATTTTAGCCCAGCTTACTGAAGTTTAAACTTTTAGTATCTCAGTTATTCAGAAAACTGCTTCTAGATGTAATTGAAAGTGCTACTGAACTGAGATCAAAAGAGATAAGTAAGATATATTCAGAATGATGTCACTTGAGATGCCTCTGAGCCACCAAAATTGCCATTAAAATGATTATTTAACTTTGATAAGCTCTCTCTTAGAGCTTTTGGACAATTACCTTACACAATATTCTGTCAGTCCTTGTGATCTGATTTCTCAGCCTATAAATTTCCCAGCTTCATCATCCTTACTTTGATAACGATGGTGACACTTGATGGTAGTTTAATGGAAACTGCTAGGTCACACAAAAGCCAGGCAGCCCACATTCTGCCTTCATCTTAGATGGGACATAACTACTTTATCTCCCTGGACCTCTGTTTTCTCACCTATAAAATAAAGGCATTGGCTTTTAATGTCCTTTCTTTTTTTATTAATCACTGAGACTTTTCCTGCCACTCCAGTGTACAACTTACAACAAGAAGAATCAGTATTGATTATTTTGAAGCCATGAGAAAGGAAGGATCCAGAAAGCATACACTAATAGATGCCTGATTGTCAAGGATTTTGGATCTTACTCCAGGTTTACAAATAGACTCCTTTGCATTCCAATTTGGGTTTTTCCCTCTGAAATGACTTGATTCAGCAGGATGAAATCTGTAAGAATTTTACTGTATCAAAAATTAAATTATTTTTAGTTAAATTAATGATTTCTTCCCTTTTCCTTCTGGAAAAGGAATCTCTCATTAAGACACTCATCTCTTCTTTGTACCAGAGCCCTACCTCTATATGTCCCCATTTTCCCTTCTACCACTTGCTTCTTCTACCACGATGATAAATGTTAAGTGTTTACATTCTAGGATGAAAGACACGGAGCCTGCTTTATTCATCACTGCATCTCCAACTTCTACACAGATGCTTGTTGAATGAATGAATATAAACATTTCTAGCCATTCTTGACTCCCGATATTTCATTTATCACATGAGACCCCATCCTTCCATCACTTACTTCTACTGGAAAAGGTTCTTAATCCTCCTCCCCCATGGCTTGAAACGACCATAGCTCTGCTGTCATAGCGAGGCACGCATCCGGGTGTGGCAAGCTCCTCATTCTCCTGATTTTCAATGTCAGTAAGGCATTAAGAATTGGAATTACCAATCTGCTTTTTCATAGAACTAATGTTGAAAATTGTTGTTAGCTTCGTTTTTTTTTGTTTTTTTTTTTTGTTTGTTTTTTTGACATAGCAGTGTCAGTTGGACAGATTTTTGTTCCCTGGCAAAGGAATCTAATCATTATTTACAGCACAGTATTGTATGTCTGGGAATATATATACTGGGTTCCAAGTAACTTGATTTGCAAATGAACTTTTGTAAGGCAACCCATTTGTAAGTTGAAGATGGTCTTTTGGCAATAGGTATAGAAAGGTACATTGGCATTAGCGTAGTGTTGACGTATGTGAAATTTGTAGTGCCTCAAAGAAAACTTTTTAGCCTGTGACAAAAGAAGAGAGTATTCTCAAATCAGCCTTGGCTTTTCCCACATGTATAGATATTCACGTTAAGCAAAACCTTTCCAGCATACATCTACAAGAGCAAAGTAACATTGAATTTTGTAAAAATCAAATTTGAATAATGGCTTCATTATTACAAATTTTGCCAATCCACACTGTTTATAGTTCAAAAGAAATTTTAAGTGGATTATTTGCATTTAAGCTGTCATCTGCGATTTGATTTTCCATGGGGAGCTCTTTCATTTTGATGGTACCTCACTGGGGAAATCTTTTGATAGCAAATAGATGGTTTCCTATTCTACTTACATACCTCTCCCCTCCTGTATCTTGAAGTCCCCATCATCTTTCCCCTGAATTACTGTAATATATTCTAAGTCACCCTTGTGCTTCCATTCTTGCCCATCCTTTAAGTCTGTCTCCCACTTTTGAATGTAAACTCTCAGGGCACTACCATACCCCTGATGCTTAGAACAGTGTCTGGCACGTAATAGCACTCAAACATATAAGCAACAGAACCAGAAGAGTACTTTGAATATTGATTATGTAGGTAAAAATTTCTCAATTTTGGCACTGTTGACATTTTGGGCCAGATAATTCTTCCTGGTAGTGGGGCTGTCCTGTGTATTGTGTGATGTTTAGCAGATTCCTGGCCTCTACCCACTAGATGCCCTTAGTGCTCTCCCAATATGACAATAAAAGAGTTAAAAAGAGTCAATTCCACCACTATGAGCTATATAACCTTGTGCTCTGCCTGCTTAATCTTTGAGTCTTGGTTGAGAATTAAATGGCTCCAGATAGCTTGACCAGCATGAAGCCTTTGCTTTCAAGACAGACCTTGCCTGTGGCCGGAGATAGCCTCCCCATCCACCAGGTCTCCCCACATCTTCATCATGTGTCTTTAGTAAGGGAGGGATTGTACCAGATCATCATGATTCCCTGTGTATTACATAGGTTTCTCCAGATGCCCAATATTTTGCTATTTTATTTTTCTTTTTATTTACTACTACTTGTAGCCATATGAAGAGTGAATACTAAGATGCAGCATGTCAGAGTACTAACAGTCACATAGATTCAGGGAGTTCAAAGTTTATTTCTACCATGTATTAATTGTATACCTCTGATTGCTCTATGTTCTGATTACTTATTTTCTGTGAGCTTTGGTTGTGTTTTATTGTGAGGGTTAAGAAAAACTATATAAGTGAAACACTAAGACAGAACTAAGCACATGATGTTTAAAACACATGAACTCTCTTCTCTCACCTTTCTTAAATTTCCCAAACCACTGGTGTGTGTATGTGTGCACCTATTAATATATTCATACCTCCAACCATCCATAAGTGTATATATATGGGTAATCATTCAATAATTAATATAGTCATTCAACAACATTTATTGAACCACGTGTTAGGGGCTGGCACTATACTAGATGCTGGAATTGGAACAATGAAAGAAATAGTATAACCAACAGCAGTAATTAACAGTGATGAAGATCTTAGATATGTTCTCCACTGAATTGTATGTAGAATAAATGGAAAAATTAAAAATCATTCTGTGAACAGTCAGTTCAAAAGTAGGATCATGTGAAATACTGTATCATAAAAAAAAAGTCTGTTCTTATCAATACAGTGTTGTCTCCCATCGTATGGCGAAGGACATGTTTCTTTTTCAGAAATAACATGTAAATATTGAAAGCCTGAACCTTTGACCTGATTAATTTTAAGCTGTTGACCCTGGCAAATCAGAGTGATTTATGCTTTAAAAAAAATAATACAGCTTTTCAGTTTGATACTCTTATCTGGTTTATCATTCTTCTGCATACCCTTAAAACTCAAATTAGTGTTGACGGCTTACTTTGGTAGTATCTTAAGAACATTTCTGTATTATTTGGAAATACTTGTGTATCTTCCTTTCTGAGAATATTCAGATTGTACTGAATCTCCTCTTAGAGAAATGAGTGAAAATAACTTTTTGCAAAACATGACTGCATCATCCCTAAGCACCATTACAACATGCTTAATGGGCTGTAATAGTATTTTTATTGTCTTATAACTTTGGCTCCCTTAATGTGTTTGAAGGTCTTTAAAATACACCTTTGAGCATTGTTCTATGTGCTTTGTGTCCCCTGAATAAATATTATACCCCTATTGACTTTTTAATTTTGAAATTTGATAACAGTAATGAAAGAGAAATCCCTGCCCATTTTATATGTTTTGCTGCTCCATTTCACATAACTTCTTTCAGTTTCCAGGGATGTATTTAGTAGACATTTGTCTGTTTTAAATGGGTGTTATTTGGTCGTTAAAAAAAAGGAAAAGGAAAAAAAAAAGAAAGAATCTCACTACTGCTCTGTTGGTCTTTAACTGGTGCTTTGAGTCCAATCAGAAGTTTGAGATGTTGAAATAGACTAACCTTAGACACTGCCATCAAAACCATATGAGAGAAAGGGTCATCTTGGACTGGCAGGACATTGTTGACATAGGTCTCAGAGAGATGGAGTTGGGCCTAAGGAGTGAGTACTCCTAGAGAAAATCATTTTAAGTGTCATCTGTTTAAAACATGAACACTGCAGAAAACATTTTTACATGTTCCTCACCTTTAGAGTGGTCATGGGCTGATGTGCACAACTTCGCATGGGTCTCCACCCAGATGAGTCATTAGCTCTTTCCATGGCTTTGGCGCAACTGGATTCCATGAAACATAACTGTATTTTGTTGAGAAAAGTTTAAATCAGATTATATATAAGTATTTATTAAAAATTTCTTGTGAGCCAAAGATAATGCTCAGTGCTTTAAGAGCTTTATTTCATTTAACCTTCACAATAATTCCATTAGAAAAATATTTAGTGCCATTATTATCTTCATTTTATAAATGGGAGGACTGAGGTTTATAGTGATTATTAAGTAGCTTATACATAATCTCAATGCCTGTAAAGGGTGGCACTGCTGTAGAAAGATACCACAGTAATACATAAGATTTCAAATATCTATAGTCATGGGGCAGTCAAAATTTTAAATCTGGAGAAACCTTAGAAATCATCCTATATCCCTTGCACCACCAATATTTTTGTTGAGGAGGACCCTGAAGTCCTGAAAATTTCCAAGTTTTCCTTCAAAATACCCTGATCAAGCTGTATTACTTTAAAAAATTATTGGGGAAGCTTTGGCTTTTATTGAATTTTATATTAATATTACTTTATTATTACAAGTTCTTTGGATTTTGACAGGTTATGGGTAGAGTGTACTAAATTGGTAGTTTAGAATTTCTTAATCTGTTGAGTTGCAGCTGG
>KE763583.1:0-21383 GCA_000465285.1 Eidolon helvum | reverse complement strand
CTTTCAATTAGAAAGTCGGGGATTTTTCTTATTAAACTCTTAGGATGCACCCAAACTCCATCCAAACCCATGCTGCTGGCCCTCAATCTTGTGTTTCATCACCCATTTTTATTACAGAGAAGATTAAGCCATTGAGAAGATACTAATCCTTTTCCATCTCTCTTCATTAATGCCTTTATATCTACTCATTTTATCTTATCTGAAATAAAAGATATTCTTTCTCTGCTGCACGGTTAATTGCATTTCCTACTCAATCCTCTCTCTGCTTTGAAGTTACTTAATTCCTCTCTCCTTTCAAACAACTTAAGACATCCCTTTCATTGTTTCTTTATCTGCACTCTAGATCAGAAAAAAACAAAAACAAACAAACAAAAAAAACCACCTTTATTTGATGTTTCTTAGTGTCTGCAGGACTATTTCTGTTGGATCCACTGCCTTCACATTACAAACCTATGTTTTTATCCCTTTAAATTTGGTGCCCGCTCCCTCACTTGCAACTGTGTTCTCACAGGTTACAAATGATTTCATTGTCCTCAGCGTCCTCTTCCTCTTATTCTGTGACTTGTCTAGAGCATGAATGCTGCTTCCTATCCTCCACTCCTGACTCTATATCCCCTTTGCAGGCTTTCTGTGATGGTCTGTTCTCTTGCATCTTGTGTATTTATTTTTTTCCTTTAAACCTGTCTCCTTTCCTGGGTGATAAACATTAAATGTTAACATGTCCTAAGGTTTAGCCACAAATGCTCTAATCTCTTTCTCACATCATTCTTCTTTATTATCTTGGGTTTCGACATCTACTATTATAATTTCTATTGTTTCATCACTTTAATCCATTCCTTTCCCCAGTTGCTTTTTTCAGAGGTCCACTTGTGATGTGACCAAACCTGCTTAAAATACCCCCTTGTTTTCCATCCTAAACACTGTCTTCTGACATTTCTAAATCCATGCCTAGAAAGTTTAATTTCTCAGTTGCTCGGATTGTGGATTTTGGGATTTTCTTTGCTTCTTTTCTCCTCACCTCACTTATGCAATGCAAAGAATGAGGACACCGTCACACCTTGACCATTAATAGGGGTTTTTGGAAATTGCTTAATTTCTTAGAATAATCTTAGTGACCTTTATCTGTAATAAAATGGGGATATAATAATACCTACACTTATGGGCCTTATTGGGAAATAGTGAGAATCAAAGATAGTCGATTGGAAGCACTTTCAGACACAATGCTTTATGCAAATGAACTTGCTAAGTTCTATCTTTTTCCTTCACCTGGCTCTTGAATTAGCCCCATTCCATTCCTTGTACAGATGTCCTACTTTGTCTCAGTTATCACCTCACACGTGGATTACTGACACAGCCTTCTAACCCTGCTCTGAGGGTTCCTTCACTCTTCCAGCTTTCTCTAGCCTCCTTCCCCATGACCATTTTCAACTTCTATTTCTTTATTACATTGTTGATTCTCCCTGCCTGTTGAATCAAGCCCAGATTTTGTAGGTAGTTCATCAAAGCCCGTCACATGTAACCTCCGTCTATATTAAAGTCATTCCTAGTACTTGTCTATAGATATTAATGTATAGTTGAATAAGCCGATTCATCGTGCCCTTTCTTGACTTAATGCTTTTGTGAAATCATAATATACTTCTCTCCCATATGAAATGTCATCTCTTCTTCCTCTTTGCTTAGGCATAGCATAGCACTCTTTCAAGAATCTGCTCAGATACTACCTCTTAAATGACATTCCCCCTGACTAATCTGTCTGTCTTTCCTAAAAATTTTATAGTACTCGACTGTACCCTTTATTCAGCATTGATTATACCTTTGATGTTTGTTTTATTATTGTTAAATTCATATGTGGCTATTTGGCCTTAAAAGCTTTTATGTTCTATATATCCATATATATATAATAAACTGGGAAATACGACTATGCATAGGGTGACCATATGATTTTTTATTTTTTCAGAGTGAATGGGAGAACTACTGATAATTATATCAGACAA
The DNA here is from genome assembly GCA_000465285.1 of Eidolon helvum. Taxonomy (NCBI): domain Eukaryota; kingdom Metazoa; phylum Chordata; class Mammalia; order Chiroptera; family Pteropodidae; genus Eidolon; species Eidolon helvum. The sequence goes on along the minus strand of KE763583.1, from coordinate 19,389 downwards.
CAGATATAAACTGGGATAGTCTAGGCAAACTGGGATTATGTTTGCCCTAGTTATACCCCTCTGTGACGTTAAACGCATTTACCAAATTGCACTGTACAAACAGGAGCTTTGTTTTGATTGATTTCCCATAATACGAGCTGAGAAGAATCCAGTCTTCCTTAACATCAGCCTTACTTCATAATATCCCGCCGATACTGCATTTGGCAGTATCCCTTGATATTTTGAATCGCATTGCCATAAATGGTTATTTTCTACTAAAATAGAAAAATAATTTGCTATTATACAGGCAATTTACTCTGAGGAAAAGTGATATGCAATGAATGTGAAAACAGGCCAGTTTGCTGTTGCACAGTGGCTTGGTTAAAAGACAAGATAATGCTGCTCGGGTCACAAATGTTCTAATAAAAGTCGAATGTGAGTTAGTGTTGCTCTGTGCAACAGTGAGGCTGGCTGTTTTCCTAAGAAGTTGTTCTCGTAAAGTTACTTGTATCTGAGCATCAGTACGTTCCCGAGTGAGGTCAAACAAAAGCTGGCAAGTTAAGCTTTAATCAGCCACGACCTTCGTAATGGCGAAGAGTCAGTTATTTTCTGCCCTAAAGCGGCTGTGTGCTTTAACCTACATTTAATCACAAGATGAGGACACAGCCCAATAACATGATCTACATCATTCAACCCAAGAGCGGACACTATTTATTGGAAGATCTAGACTAATGCTTATCAAGTGAACCAAGGCCAACGCAGACCTATCATATTAAATTGGTATTTCACGACGTGTTTAATTTCTCTCTGTTTAAGTGAAAAGAAGAGTATTAGAAAAAATTTAAAAGGCAGATAGCAAATATTTTACCTCTTTAAGGTAGTACATTGAAAAATAGATACCCATCATGGTGTACCTTTTTAAAATCTGAGAAACTTGACATATTTATTTTGGAATTTTGGATTCATATTACCTCTTGTCAAATTGATCTGGAGACTGATATTAAAAAAAAAATAATTTCAATCCTGAGAAAGGGAACAATATAGTATTAGTATGGCAGGAAAATAATTCAAGGAATACATGCTGTAGAAGATCAATTGCAGAGGTATTACATTTTGGAATTTTGGATTCATATTATCTCTTGTCAAATCGATCTGGAGACTGAAATTAAAAAAAAAATAATTTCGATCCTGAGAAAGGGAACAATATAGTATTAGTATGACAGGAAAATAAGTCAAGGAATACATGCTGTAGAAGATCAATTGCGAGGTATTACAGATGCATTCATGGTTATGCTTTTATACAATATTATAACTAATATCGGTGTTTAAACATTCCTTAGGGCCTCCAGCCATATTCATCACTGTCCTTTACAAAGATTCATGTAATTACCACAAAAGCTTAGTTAAGAGTGTTAGACATTCATCCTATGATAAAGAAGCACTGACAGCCATTCTAATGATATTATGTGAGCCAGGTGACAGTCCTGGAAATAACTCCAATGTTTACACATTTTATAAGTTAAAAAAAAAAAAGAAATAAGACGTCTGAGATATACCAATTAGAACCTATAAAAATGATTGTTTTATTGCACAGTTGATGGTTTTATATTCAGAGGTTGATAACATGGTTTGTGAACTACTTAGAACACTTGTTCTTTTCCCCTTCCTCTTATCATTTGGATAACTCACCAATATTTGCTTAAGAAAAGAATGTAGGGATGGGAAATAAATACAATTTTTGGCTGAAACTGATGACTATTTTTAAAAATAGTGCTTTTAACACTGTGCAGATAAAGCCTGCTTGGGAGTCAGCAAATCTGGTTTTAATTCCTGGTTGGGTTACACGGAGGGGCTGAGGAATTGACTAAAAGTCACAAAATTAGTTAAGTTAAAAGCTAGAATTTATATAATGTCTGCCTTCTTTGCATGGCACCCTTTCTACTGCATTTTACTGGTTTCTGGTTCTCTTACTGTAAAACGTTAAGGTGTTAGGCGAATCACTTCCATCTCCTGTCAATCACGTTCTCATGTACAAAATGAGAAAGTGGACACCTGTTCTCTGAGCACGAGCCTGTGATCGCCAGTCAGCCTCAACAAATGACAAATATGTGCCAATAATTTTTCTAAAAGGCAATTTAAAAATCAATGACATTACTTAATTTTATGCATTTAAAAATATACTGTGATGACTCAATTACAATATTCCAATAAGCTTTGCATCAAAAATGTCTGCTGTATCAAATCCTATAACATCAGTGTTGCAATTTAAAGAGCTGTTTTTAGTGTTAAGCATACAAATTATTTTTTTTTTTTCTGGAAAATGGAGTTTTATTTCTCCTTAGGTGAGATATACAATGCATTTGATCTTTCTTAGTTTTCCTGCTATCTTCAACTTTCTATCATTTCATGATTCTGTTTATTGAGGTTTCACTTGGATAATTTTAGATGAGATTATTCATTCAGCAAATATTTACTAAGCATTGTGCTTGTCCTTCAGGATAAAGACGATGAATGAGACAGATAATGCTGTGCCCTGAAGCTCCCATATTGTTATTAAAGTTCACCAATAGGTAAAATAAAAAATACAGCAAAGAAGGTCTTTCTGATTTTGTTTTAAAGTCAGTTCCATGAAAGAACTGATCAGTTAGTTCCACTCTTAACCGGAGTTAACAGAAAAACATTACTTTCAGATATCCCTGACTCTGTTTCCCTCCCCAACTTCTACATGAACCTCCCTGTAATGACCTCGCACATGCCCTTCCCATTTTCTGCTACTATTCTCACCTTAGCCTTTGTATTTTCCAATCAATGTCTATTGGCTACTTTGTGGTTCTCCTGTTTTCAGGCCTGCTGGACACACCTCGTTACTTCCTTTTGATTTCTCTCACACGGATGCTGACAACATTCAGGATTTGTGGATACTAGTGGTTTGTTATTATCTGCTGTATTTGAGGGTACATATCTATATTTTGGACATAAGTTATCAGCCAGTTTTGTTGCAAATGTTGTCCATAGGGTTCTGATTTTGATATCTAGTTGTTCTGTTTTTATCTTGATATTTTGGAAGATAAATGTATGCTGCTATGCCCATAATCAACTCCCTAGAATCTTCCATTAATACTAGCTTTTGATATTTAAAAGATTCTTTTTGCTTTTAATGTTGAATCATATCATTACGATAAAATCTTTTACCAAACTGATTTAAATAAAAACATTATTGAGAATATTATTATACCCACTTTTCATTGAAGAAAATATAGGTGCTTGTTAAATTATGTGCTGAGATGAATAAATGAATATATATGGTAGGCTCAAGAAGGTGGCAAGGCAAGGTAAATATTCATCTGTCTATAGCTTGGAGGTCAATAAGAAATAATGATTTATTTCCTTAAGAGGAGATTCATGGAGGAAAAGTAACTAGTTGTGACCACTACCCACCCTTAGCTCCTCCTCATCATGATTGGAGATCTTTCTGTGTCAGGAAAACAAATTTGCACCTGTCTGCAATGTGACTCGGCTGCATCATTTATCGGCACACAGGCGTTTCAACTTGCATGAAATCTGTGTTTGCTGCAGCTAAGAGAATAGGTGAGAAGAAAAGAGCACTTTGCTTATCAGCAGTGACTATAATATGAAGATACTAATGATAACAGATTTAAGTAAAATAGAAATGGAGAAAATGCCAACGTAAATTTCAGAACAATTTTTTTGAATGCAAATATTTAAAAATTCCTTAAGGCTGCTTGGCCAAGTCTGAACGAAGGAAAGAGTAGCAGATGTGATTTTGAGTGGCCAGGGCTTACCTGTTATACCAAAAAGGTCTCAGAATAGTTTAAGGAAGAAAAAGATGGAGACAGAAAAATACAGAGGAGTTCATTTCTAAGTGGAAAATGCCAAGTATGCTTTGCTTCTATGTATTTAAAGAAAGCATACATATTTATCTTTCAACTTCTTTTAGTAAAATTTAGCAGTCATTTGTAGAGAGGAATACAGGAGAAAGCAAAAAATAGCACTTTATATCTCTGGCTCTGTGTTACTTCCTTCTATTTCACTCACTGGGAAAGATGTGTTTCAGGCACTTTACATGAGTTATTACTTTCCTGATAAATTCCTTTGTTTTTATGCAGACTTTCTACTAAAGACAAACTGGAGCATTGCTTGTCTTCTATGAAATCTAAGGCATTACCCAATACTACTACCAACTTCCTTTCAAGGTGAAAAGTTGGTGGGTTCTCCCCTACCCCTGCCTCAGAGATTACCTCATAAATAATTATATTCTCAGGATAGGAAAACTATAGTCCTCCTTATTGCATGGAGATGTGTTTTATTTTTTCACTTTGTTACCCAAAAATAAGGTGTCTTCAAAAACTATGAGCATGCACAATCATGTCCTCTAGTTTCCCTAGTTATTTTTCTTTCTGAAACATATACAAATTTATGGGGGAGGTGGGAGTGCGAGAATATTCTAGACTTACACAGACAGATTGAACCTTAAATTCAGTATAGCTCATCCTCTCATATAATGCTTAACTGTGCTCTGAGAAGTCCTCGATAAGGGGCCTTCTTGAATGCTTGAGAACATGTGGGGATGATGAGCTTGTCACTCTGGAGCCCATCTCTGAGGACCTCTGATTACTAGAAAGTCTTTTTATTGAGCTCATATTCGTATCATCATCGCTTTTCCTCAGAGAGCCTCATGTTCATCCCTCAGATCCATCCAGAATCTGTCAGATGCCCCAATCATAGCATAGCTCATAGATACTGGTAGGGAGCTATCATGCTCCTTTTATACTTATATCTGCTAGAACTTTTCCTTTCCTCATCCACTTCCTGCACCAGCGACAAGTCTTTAATATTCTTAATCACTCTCTTCTGACCACACTTAGGTTGACCATGTTCCTTCACAAGTATGGAGTGCAGAATGCATCCTACTGCTTTGGGTGAAATGCCTTTCCACACTTCATGAAACATGTGATATTTATGACTTGATATGCACGTTTTTTGAGATCTTTGAGATCTTTTGAGATCTTTCCACTGAAATTCAATGTTCTTTATCTAGCCTCACTCTATATCCCATTTTCTCCATATTAAACTTGTATATATTCGAGATTCAAGTATGAGTGCAAGCTATTGAATCACAGATTTCAAGCTCAACAGCAAGGAAAATTTGAAAAACTAAGAAAAAAATGATATGTGACAAAAATCCAGTTGTAAAACAAACAAACAAATAAACAAACAAAAAATCTGATATACAATTAAGAGAAGATCACCTCTTACTAGCTCCCTAGATAGAATCTTAGGTTGCTCTGACATTTTAAATAATTATCAAAAATTTTTCTCTTTATAGAAAAAAACCAGTTCTGTCCTTTGAACAAAACAAATATCATTTCTCATTCAAAGTCTTTGCCAAGGATAACACTTGGCACAGAGTCCGTGTTCATAAAAAAAAATTTTTTTGAACAGATGGAAAAATTTTTTTTGAACAGATGGAACCAATGAATGGGTTTTTCATTAAAACATAAATATTGTAATTAGCTGAAAGTAGAAAAGGTAGAAATAGAACTAGTAATTCAGACTATTCCCGTACTATGTGATATAAGAAAAGTTGTTTAATTTTGAACTAAAACTTTTTGTTTACATCAAGAAAGTTTTTATAGAGTCATCACCTCAAGAAAATGGAGCAAAATAATCTTAATCCATGTGCGAATTAAAAGTGCCTTTGGCAAATCATTTCTATAGAATTACAAAGAGCATGATGTACTTCCATTATTTAAAATACATTTCTTTACATTTCTACTCCTTAGATTCTGAATTTTTTAACCTCCTAAATTCAAATTCAAAATTTTAATTGTCTTACAGTTACAAATCATTCTAGTAGTATTTATAAACCAAAGCATATCATCAAGATCAATTTACTTAGTTTAGATGTATTTCTGCCAGAAAAAAATTATACTATGTGAAATTAGTTAGGAAAAATAATCTCAAAATTGAATAAATTCATTATTGTGAAGTAATAATTACTGCTAAAATTAAAGTTCTATTCTCTGTCTCCACAAATAAAGACTGAAGTATTTAACAAAGAACAATTACCAAAGTCACAAGGAAGAAATTACTCTACAGCTGGTACTGTAAGTGGAATAATCTTTTAAAGAGGTAACAGAAGGAAAGGATCCAAATGCCTAAAACATATATCATGTACTTAAAGTGACATCAGTCAGGTTTACAGATGCTTTAGTGAATTATAGCTCTGCAGGTTTTATATATTTATACACTTGAGTCTTTCATTTTTAAGAACTTCTTTGTGATATATGTTTGTATAATCTATAGATCATTTTTTTCATGGTCTTACGTACCATTAAAAATAATAAATTAGGGAATGGAAATTAAGAAGGAATTAGAGCAGAGAGGACTCAGTGAAATATGAAATATTTTATTCAGTATTTTTAATAATTCTCCCCGATGTAGGGAAGAAAATATTTCATTAAAATAGAAACACCATTTTAGTTTTATAAATTTAAATTAAAATATATCATCCACAAGAGTATATTAAAGATGACATATATAAAAGAAATCTTATTTTGGTGATTACATATATAAGGGAATCACCATGAACTTGAACTGATGTCTCAAAAACATTCAGTGACGTACGTAAATAAAATTCCAGCATCTTAGAACAGAAAGTGAGGAAAGAAAACCAGATATTCAGTGTCTTTTTTTTTTTTAAAGCAGACCAGTTTCATCTATTTCCCCCTATATTTTGCTATGTTTCTGGAAAGCTGCTATCTAATAAAACAGCTTCTTTAATGAGGGTGTCAAACTATTTCAGTAAAGTTTAGTCTGATCTTTCCTTCCTTATAACAGTTCATCAAAAGTGAATGCCATCTTTTGCCTCCCCTAAGAAATAAAAATAAGAAATATTCTGTCTCAATGAATCAGCTTTTCCTTGAGTTTTCTTTAAAACTGAAATAAGACTAAGGAATACCTTAAGGGCAAAACTCAGTTATAAAAAATGCACGACTTCAAGATAAAAAAAAAAAAAAAGATCTGTGGGTCTATGAAACGATTTCTGTATTTACTATATAGGTTAGGCAACGGATCATGTCTGCCTGACTCCCAAATGCTATTTATCTAGCAGCTGCAAAGTAAGATGCCAGACTTTTAGTAAACACTGTTTTCTCCCAGCAGCAGCCTTTGAATCCTTGCCTGGCTCTTTTCCTCTGGCTGCTTTCCTGGTAGTCCTACTGATTGCCAGGAAAAGCTGAGAGCCACAGCTGCCTGTCTTTCTTCAATTATAATATCCATGGGTCCTTGTTCCCTACAGATATTTGTTAAGGTGGGGAATCCCTGGAGTGGCAAATAGCACAACCTGCCAGGGCAGGAAGAGGAGCTCTCAGAGTTCAAGTCTCCGCTCTGAAACTAAGCGTCACGTGACCCAAGCGACTTGTTTCCCCATCTCCAGTTTCTATCTGTTCATTGAACTTAAGTCCAACAAAGGTGTAAAAAGGACACCTCCCACTTAGGTTCCTGGAACAGAGAAGGCCCTGCTGGTTTGAATTTATCTAGAATTTATAGCATCTATAACTATGCAATGGGGATGTCGGAGATGTACTAAGTTACAGAAGAGATAAGGATCGTTTTTTGGAATGTTAACTTCAGTAGAAGGCTGGGAGGAATTCTTTTTACATCAAACAAATGTGTCTATATTAGAGAGGTGAATGCAAAATTCACACAAGTTTTTAAGATAAAACATAAAACCCCAAGGAAATGTATCTGTGATAGATACTTGGGGAATTCATACACTTTATTCAAGAAAGTTACAGAATCCCCACTGAGGTTTCTTTTTGTTTTGCTACCCTATGATTTTGCTAATAGACTTACACCGAAGAGAGATATTTTTGGTCCCCTGGCAATAATAAGAATTTTAAAGCACAATTTGAACAATGATTGGTATTTAGACATTTTTGTTCAGGTTTTACCGCGAAAACCATCGCAGAACTTCTAACTCAAAATCAGTATGCACAGCTTAATGGTGAAACTGTTTTGTCCTTCATGAAATTAAACTGTTTTGGAGAGTAGTTGTATTTATTTAACTTCATTTTATTTTATTACAAATATATATCCAGAGACCCATAAAAAGTCCTAAATGATAAAATAATAATAGTAATAATAATCTCACTACCAAATTACAAGTTTGGGCAACAATATCATCACAAACTCTTATATCGTTGGTTATCTGACTAATAGTATCTTACTGCTCAAAATAGATAACATTTTCATCAAGCATTTTATGAAGATTGCCTCTCATAAAACTAAATGTTCAACTTGAAAACCTTACCTAGATGGATATGTTTATCATCTGTGTCTGCCCACTAGTATATTAGCTCCATGAAGGCAAACATTGCTTCCTGTCCACTTTATATCTGTACCGTGGGTATCTGGCACATAATAGGAGCTTGACAATTCTGAATGAATGAATAAATGATTGCTCAACATATCAGATAGCTTAGTCAGTCAGCTCCCTTCTCAAGCTTCTCATCTCCTATTCTCCCCAATGCCGAAAGTCATTTGGTTTTCTACTTTCAAAAAACATGAAGCGAATCATACTTTCATTCTAATCCCCTTTTCTCTGCAAGGTTTTCTTTATAACCATCAGTGTCCAATCAAAATACAGTGTGAGCCACAGACAAAATTTTGTCTAGTCGCCATACTTAAAATGTAAAAATAAGTGAAATTAATTTTACCCCTATATTTTATTTAACCCAATATGCTAAAGATATTTTTATTTTAACATGCAATTAATATAAAAATCAATGACATATTACATATATATATATATATGTGTGTGTGTGTATATATATATATATATATGTTTTTTGTATTCAAACTTGGAAATCTGGCTTGTGTTTTACATGCGTCCTATCTGAGACCAGCCATATTTCATGAATGGCTACACAGCACTGGTGGCCACCACACAATGACGGCACAGCTCTGTACCCTGCATTGTCTCCAATCCTCAGGATAACGATTACATCCTATTTAAAGGCAACCTCCACAGTGCCTTCCAGAAACACGAGGGGCATTGTTCCTGTCATTTTTGCCTTCTTCTCTACCATCTTCAAATGAGTTCTTTGTACGGATCCCTTTCTTTCTCAGGATGCTTCCTGTACCACTTTGCAGCATCAGCAACAAGATGAAGATTTTTAGTTTTTACTTTTCTATTACTAAAAAAAAAGTTCCTATATTTTACTCATACTCTATTTTTCGAGGTATTAATCACTTTTGTCATTAGGGTTGTATCCATTCCTCTCCATTTGTATTAATGTAGAATAATTAAATCTGCACATAAATGTCTAAATAACAGTTGTTTAAAATAGTAAGGAAAATCAAGAACAGTGTTCAAAATGAATTATTTTATTAAGTTTGCTAGTCTAAATTATTTTATTTCTAGTCCACATAGAATCCTTTTATGGGAATCTTTTTTTATATGATTAACACTTTATAATATTATTTTCTTGCCTTTCAATTAGATTACATTTTATGTGTTTTATTTAAAAATCTTAAATAGTGTTATGTGATAGTATTCAACAGTGGAAATGTTTATCTCTATAACCGATATACATGCAACACTAAAATTTATTATAAACCACAGAATTTATGCCTAGAAATGCCCAGCAAACATTAAATTTAACGTAGAGCCTAAGGCATATTTAATCCTTCCAAAGAGTTAAAGAGATATTAGCTCCACCAAAATCTATTAAAAATTAAGGAATATGTGCTTATTTGCATGTGTTTTCTATTTTGTTTCAAGATAATGAACTTAATTTATAAAAAAGATTTTAAAGTATGTTAGTCATTCTTGTATAATATGATGATTTTGGTCAAAATCAGATATCTTTTTGGAAATTACTGAACATAACATGAAAGCCATCTGGTAAAAAGTCAAAGAAAATCAGTGTATGATATAAAGAGGAAGATGGAGGAATACAGATGATAAGCTCATGAAAAAGAGACTATTATGCCAGATCGAGTGGAGACTGAATGTCTTAGGAAATGGGAGTCTTGTACCTGGTCTTGTATATGAACTTACAGGGTATAAATAGTCAATTCAATTATTGTTTAATTATATAATATATGCTTTATCATCAAAGCCTTCTCATTGTCATCTATTTTTCCTCTTGATTTTAGCCATTTTGTTGCATTTAGTCACATTCACTTAGAACTCCACATAAGAATGTATTTCTAGATCTTAATTCCCACTTTCCCTCATTTCCTTCCTACAAACAGAAAGTTTAAAAACTAAAGGCCATGTAAGAACTTCATATGAAGAAGAGTGTATAAAATATGTAATAATTGATGTATATTTTCTGCAAGAACAAAACACAATAACCAGTGTCATTATCATCACTATAAACAGACAATGATAGCTATGTAAGTAAATTGGTATACATCTTTGGGCAATGATTTTGGCAATATTTATTAAATATCTTTAACCACTTTCTTTGTTTCCCTTGATTCTATTTTTGGGAATCTCTTCTAAGCACATAAGATATGTCCATAGGTATATACATCTTCCTATATTTCTTCCTATGGTGCATGAAGAAAAATCCTTTCCACGCAGAGAGGCCGCATGGCCTAGTGGGTAAGGGTATGGTCTCTGGAGAGCTTCAGCTCAAATCCCGACCCCACCTCTGACTAAATGCATCATGTTGAGAAAGTTACTTAAATTCTATACTCAGCTTCCTCCTTTACGACAGGGAGATAATCTTAGTGCCTCAGAGGTCCTCATGAGGATTGAATGAGGTAATAAGCATAAATCATTTCTGCTAGTGAATTTAATAGATGTTTGCTGTTATAATTATCATGTTTTTCATGGGGCTAATTATAATCGCAAAAAATGAGAAGAGCCCCAGTGCTCCACAATACAAGATTGGTTGTGTGAACTCTGCTGCATCCACTCCAGGGCAAAGTCAGTCAGTTTTATCACAGTCTACACAGTGCCCGGCACAGGAACTGGTTCTTACAAGTGTTCAGTGCAGTCTGGATTTCATTGTGAAATACACAAGATACACATTGGATCACATTTTTTTTATATCATGGAAACTGGGATGTCTCTTATGGCCAATGGTGTGTGTCAAAATTTAATGACTGGGATGTGATGCGCGTTACATTTGATGCAGCCTGTGGTAGGCAGAACAATGGCCTCCCGGAGATGTTCTTGCCCTAATAATCAAAACCAATCAATGGCACCTTATATGGCAAAAAAGTCTCTGTAGATGTAATTTAATTAAGCACCTTGGGACGGGGAGAGTATCTTGGATTATCCACGTGGTCCCAAGGTAATCACAAGGTCCCTTACGAGAAGGAGGAAGTGGGGTCAGGTTGGAATGATGCAAAGGTCCCAGGAGCCAAGGAGCACGTGTAGCCTCTAGCAGCTAAAAATGGCAGCTAAAGCCAGAAGCTTCCACAAGGCAGCAGCCTGCCGACACCAGCCCTGACGAAACCTTGACTTTGGCCCAGTGAACTAATTTTGGACTTCTGACCTCCAGAGCTGTAAGGTAATAAGTATGTGCTGTTTTAAGCTACTAGGTTTGTGGTAACTTGTTATAGCAGCAATAAAAAACTAATACACAGTCTTAAATCGGTTGAAATAAGTTTCTTTGTGACTTCTAGGTATATCAGGCTCTTGGTGCTTTCTGAATTAACGTTTAGCCTAAGAAGTAATAGATATAAAGCTACTGAGTAAATGCTGAATGGAATAGTATATAGCCTTTAAAATGACGTTTACAAAGAGTTCATAATAAAATAGGAAAATGTTATTTGAAAAACAAAGAAAATTAATTTGCATTTCAGTGAAATCATAATTCTATTAAATGGGAAAATATCAAATTATGCACATAAGAATTCCAAAAGAAAATAAAATAGTAAGAGTGATTACTTCTGCATGTTAGGACTATCAACGACTTCACTTTTTCTTCCTTTTTCATTTCTACAAATTTTCTACAATGAATAAATACTGCTTTCATATTGCAAAAAAAAAAATCACATCACTTTTAGTTAAAAATTAGACAGCAGTATAATATGGAACATAAAAAGCAATTTATACTATCTTGGTAAACTTTGTCTCTTTATGCATTAGTAGCTCTAATTTAATTGGTACTTCAAAACTTTTAAAATCACAGGTCTGGAGTGTCACTAACCGTAGTCATTGTGGATCTGTGTTTTGTCTTGGGTCAGCTTTCCTAGTAGGAAAGTTATAATATCACCTTCAAAAATCATCCGCCGACCAGCCATTGTGAGCCGCATGGGGACAGCAGGGTGTCAGAGAGGTAGGGATTCAAGTAGAAACTGGTAGGTAATTGACTCACTTGGAAGGAAAAAGGTAAAGAGCAGAAAAGCTGGGAACCTGCAGAATGATTCTGCTTCACCTGAGTGCGGAAAGACATGGCAGTTCTTCCTAGAACTGAGGCTCTTTGACCTTGGAGAGTCATTCCACCACTTGGAGCCTTAGTCTCTTCCTTTGTGTTATGAAGGGAGAGGGCAAAATTACTTCCAAGAGTCCTTCAGGCTCTAGACACTATATAACTCTAGACACTATATAAATACAAGCATGTGTAAATACACACACACACACACACACACGAACATACAGACTCTGGTTATAAAACAATAAGACTGATTCAAAAAGCCACATGACGAAAAAAATACTTTCATTATTCTGTCTCACTTTGTATTCATATCGGGATTGCTGTGAACTGTGATTGGTGTAAAGTGGGTCTTTTGCACATGTAAATTTGCAGTGATACCATCGCCATCAGATATTTCACAGTATCTTCTTTTTCACGACGTTAGAAAATACACTGCACAGTGTATTAAAAGGCTTAAACATGTGAGGGGTTACAGCAGCAGCCTGTTGTCTGGGTAGTCACTGAAGCTTTACAGCCCGTCACTCGTCGGCTCTCTGAGGCATGCATTCATGACCTTGTGTAAGCTTCCTATTTTCTTCCGTGAAAATCCAGCATGTTAACAAAAATTAGTAACAGCTTTCCATCTAAGTGGAATGCCTGATAATTTCTCCATTCTTATGATTTTAAACAAGGACAATCTTTCTGGAATATGTCATGTGTGAAATTTTTGTCCTAGTATATTTATTGTCTTAGTATATTGTCCTAGTATTTTTATTGTCTCCCCTCACCCCCAGAAAATATGAATGGGATACCTCTTGTTTGGAAGAAACGTAAGTTACTTATTCCAAATCATAAAGAACTTGAAAGTCTGCAGGGTAGAATCAATCACGTACATATTTAACTCTAACGCAGAACAGAAAGATACGACTGTGTTACAGTGAACAGAATCTCAGCGGGTAGAGATTATGTCTAGCTGTCCAGACAGAGAAGTGGCCCAGGGAAGCTTACGGGTTACATGTCATTGAAGGCTGTCTGCATCTTGAACTCAAGAATTGAGGTGGAAGTGGAGGGCATTCTTGGTGGAAGAAACAGAATGAGCAATGTCTTGGTGGCATGGAGCATGCGGGGTGTGTATGGAGAAGGGCAAAGAGTGAAATTTGATGGCAGTGCCAAGTACAGGTCGGGGAGCCATGGGATGAAGACTGAAAAGACAGACAAGATCCAGCTTGCCAAGGCCTTGAATGCCGACCTAAAGAAGCTGCACTTTATGCCACAGACAGGAGAGAGCCACCCAGGGCTTCTGAACAATTATTTAATTGATTTGCATGCATCTCTCCTTCTTACAGAAGACAGAGGTAATTTCGACTTGTACTTTAAAAGGCATTATAATTTCTCATTCAACAAGTGAACGAAACTCTAAGCAACCTTCTGTTTATCAACTAATGAACTGGAAAAGATTTAAACTTGACATATTTGAAACTCTGAGGAGAAAACTTCCTTTACTGCTCTAGTAGTCATTTAGAGTTGGAAGAGCAGTGGCCCCGTTAAGATGCTGGAATTAAAGCTGCAAAGAGAAGGGGTCCAGGAAGCCCAATTGTCTGGGGGATGGAAGGTAAACTCTGTCACACTGATTTTGTCCTGTGGCCTCCAGGCTTCCCAGTTTCAGGCCCTCCGGTTGTCAGGGTTTGGCTCTGGACCTTTTACACACAGTCCCTTGTCCTTTGCCTGACAACTCCTGGGCGGCTCTCACTCTAAATCTACATTCTGTCCATGAAAACAACACTGATACACCACGGTGCTTTCTTTGTGTTTGTATGAGTGCGTGTATATGCACATCTATATATAAATAAATGCATACATACGCACACATCACACTGAATGCTGACAGCACATCCCATTATCTTATTGTTATACCTGCTATTTTATAGTGAAAGCTATTTTTTCCCTAGTTTGTGAGCATTTTTGAGAGCAGGCCCACCACACTACACCATGTATCCAGCCAGTACTCATTTAGCATTTATTGATTAATTGATTTAAGCAAAGCCCTTCAGCCTCCAGCACATGCTGCATTTCCTTCTAGAATCAGAAGAACAGCTGGTTAACATACTTGGTATAATAGGACAAAAAAAGTATGGTTTGTATTTTCCTTTAGATCTGTAAAAGGCAAGAGAGGTTATTTCTTTAAAAGGTCCTGAGATGAGATAACAATTCATCATATGAAAGCAGACTCTCAGTACATGTGCGCGTGTGTGTGTGCGTGTTGCGTGTGAGTGTGTCGAATCAGCCAACTCGCAACTGCAAAATGGAGAAATATTCTAAATATTCAATACAGGTAGGGTCGGCAAATGGAGCGAGTTTGTCAGCTAGCATGGTTTTTATGAGCGACACTTCATACTGACCTCAATAAAGAAGATGCTGGCCGCTGACGTTGGATGGTGATACATATAGACTGTCACGAGAATGGCTGCAGCTATAATGAGGACCAGGATGAGAATTCCAACAATGAGGCCGGCGTGCAGGGTTCCCCCTTTCTTCTCGGCTGCACTGTCATCTGTGGAAGCTGAAAGGACAACACAGCTGTCAGGGAATTCATGCGTGCACTCTTTTAAGTTTGCACTTTCACTTAGAAGGGATGTTTATATTTTTAATAAAGTACCGTGGGATCTTTTTTTACTTCTTGTGCAACTTTTCTTTTCCATGACACACCATTTAGAAGTTAAATGCTCTTTATTTGGGCAATGAAAAATCCATACTATTAATGATTAAAAATATATTCATAATTGTGCTTTAATTTATCGTTCCGCAAACAAGATTAATAGCCTTTATTCTAAAAGTACTGCAGAAAATATAAAAATCTAATTAACTACATAATAAATTTAACTTTCATTTTTCTCATTAAAACCACTGGTACTTTTACCTATGGAAAAATTGATTACTTTCTGAAAGCTCCTGTTTCATTTTCTTTTGGAAAATTTAAACTGAAGAGTATTAGACATCTTTTGGTGGGCTACACAGGCATTTTCAGAAAGTCTGTGCATTAGTTCAAAGGATAATTTTCAAAATCTGTTTTAAAATGAAATGCTCTTTGAAAGTATTACAGATGGATGCTACATGACCCCCACGTAGTTCTATCATTATCTAAAGCGAACACACAACCTATACAAATATTCCACGATGACACAGACCAATATGCCATTTTCTCTAACTTACTGAGATGCTTTCCACTGTAATGCCTGTTTTCAAAGAAAATATTTCTGAATTTCTCAAGTAGTAACTATCCAACTTAAAGTCAATCAACCAAATAAAACTAATCTCTAAAGTCTTTTCTTGTTCGAAAATTCTGTAATCTTCAATGACTACCCAGTCATTTATGTGTGGCAGGTAACTGTATCTTAGTGTAAAATGTGATTGGTATTTTTGAATCATTATAAAATTCATTAAGACTAATAAAAGTTCTAGAACAGTGACTCCTAATTCTTTCATTATGAATTTATGTCTATTTTCACCCTTTGCCTCTGTTTCCAACATTTTTTGGTCTATTAAACCTCATTTAATAAGCACTGATTTACTTATTTTATTTTAAATTGTTTTAATAAAAAACAAACATAACCGCCTAGCAGAGTGTGTGCTTAATACTAACAGAATTCCAGACAAAGCAAAGGAACATGACCTCCTGATGCTTCCCACTCACCCTTTAAATGCTGTTGCTATTGTCTGTTTACTCTGCTTGAGACCCATAGGTGGGTGTCCATCCATCTTCCTCCAAATCTAATAAAGCTCAAAAATCCTAAAGCTTTCCCTTACCTAACAGATATTCATTAGTGAAAGAATATAAAATTTAAAGAGTAATTCATTACACAGTGATTCATTGATAAAGATGATTCTGGGAAGATGGCAGAGAAGTATCAGGAATCTGTCTCCCCACCCAGACAACAGTTGTACTAGCACACTCCACCTAACATAGCTATTTTGGAACTCTGGACTCTACTGAAAACTTGCAACTTCCATGGGAAGGCTTGGACTGGAAATCGTGGTTAATTTTAGCTCTTTGCACAGTAGTAGCTTCACCCCTCAGCCATGTGAAAGGCAGCTGTGCACGTGTTCGGATCACAGACTGGTGTTTCCGATCACAGAGGTGCAGACAGAGAGGCAGTCAGCCATCATTGTTGTACCTCTCTCCACTGTTTCAAGTCCCTCCTACTCCATTGGAAAATGACTTCTAAGTGATTTAAAGGGCCAGCACCCTTCTCATCCCTTCCCCCTTCACTTTTTTCTTTATCCCCCTTCTGGGAGCCAGATATTGACTAACGACTAGGACATTCAAACCAAATGCATATATAGGGGAAACTCGTGATGGTGGATGCCCAGGGAAAGGCTCAGAAATAACTTGAGAAGACCTTAAATTTAAGCTGAACCTGAACACAGAGACATATTGCAACAATTAAAAAAAAAACCAACAAAAACAATAAACAAACCCAGCAAACTCTGGGTTAGGTGGAGAATCCACCTACCCTAGAATTAGCACATTAGATTCAAATGTCCGGCTTTGAGCAAAAATTCACAGAAAAGTATGGACTATTCAAAGGGGAAAAAAAGCCAACAGAAACTGTCCCTAAAAAGACTTGATAGCAGATATACTAAACGAAGAATTTAGAAATGTGTCTTGAAAATGCTTAAAGAACTAAAAGGAGATGTGGAGAAAGCAAAGCCAAGAAATGTGTGAACAAAATGGAAATATAAATAAAGAGATAGAAAACCTAAAAAGACACTAAAATGGAATTCTAGAGCAGAAAAGTACAACAATGAAATGAATAATGAAATTCAAAAATTCACTAGAGGGATTAAAAGGCAAATTTGAGCAGTCGGAAGAGAGGATGAGCAAACTTGAAGACAGAAAAACTGAAATTATCAAGTCTGAACAACAGGAAGAAAAAAGAAGAAATACGAACAGAGTCTAAGGGACTTGTGGGACACCATTAAGTGTACCAGCATATGCATTAGCAGAGTCGCAGAAGAAAAAGAGAGAATATTTAAAGAAATAATGGTTAAAAACTTCCAAAATTTGGTGAAATACATTAATATAAATATCCCAAAATCTCAAGGAATTTCAAATAGGATGAAATCAAGGAGGTCCATACCAAAACAAGTTATAATCAAACAACAAGGAGATACTCTCAAAAGTAGTAAGAGTGAAATGACTCATCAAATGTAGAAGACCCCAAATAAAATTATTAGCAGATTTCTCAACAGAAACTTTGGAGGACAGAAGGCAGTGGGTTCGTATATACAAAATGCTAACAACAAAACAAAAACAAAAGACCAACCTGTCAACCAAGAATCCCATATTTGGCAAACTGTCCTTTAAAAGTGAGGGAGATATTGAGATATTCCTAGGTAAGCAAAAGCTGATTGATTACCACTTGGTCTACCCTACAGTAAATACTCAAGAGAGCCTTGCAGGTGATGTGAAAAGACACTACACATAACTGAAAGCCATATGAAGAAATAAAAGTCTCAATAAAGGTAAATCCACAGGAAAATTATAAAAGTACATCAGTTTGTAATTCCTCTTTTTAAAGTTTTAATATTATGTAAGAATAATACATTTTATAAAAAGAACAATTATTAGTCTAAGGTCTTGTGCTATTGTCACTTTAGTTTTTATAACCCCAAATTTTTGTTTTCTACACAATTTGAGAAATGAGGGCATTTAAAAGAATTATTAATTTATGTTTTTCAACAGAGGATGCATGAAGATGTGATTCTGTGACATTAACAACTAAAAGGGGTGTAGATGTAAAGGAGCATTTTTTTGTGTGTGTTATTGAAGATAAGCTGGTATAAATTTGAATTAGAGGGTCATAGCTTTAGGATGTTAAATGTAATCACTATGATAACCACACAGAAAATCTCTACAGAAGATAAACAAAAGGAAATGAGAAAGTAATTGAAACATTCCACAATAAAAAAATCAAATAAATACAAAAGAAGACAGTAATATAGGAAATGAGGGACCAAAAAGCTAAAAGGCAAATAGCAAAACAACAGAAATAAGTCCTTACTAATCATGGAGATTTGCTTTAAATGTAATGGGATTAAACTCTCCAGTCAAAAGACATGGGTTGGTGAATGGATAAAAATACATAATTCAACTATATGCTGTCTCTAAGACACTCACTTCAGATCCAAAAGCACAAATAGACTGAAAGTAAAAGTATAAAAAAAGATAGTCCACGTAGATAGTAACTAAAAGAGAGTACCTAATGACAAACGATCAAAATATATGAAGCAAAAACTGACAAAACTGAAAGGAGAAATAGACAGTTGTATAATAATATCTCATTCTCAAGATTGGTAGAATAACCAAACAGAAGATAAATAAGGAAACAGAGGACTTAACACAATAAGCCAAATATATGGAATACTTCACTCACAACAATAGCATACACATTCTATTCAAGTGCACACAGGACACTTCTAGTATAGAGCATATATTAGGTCACAAATCCATAGATTTAAAAAGGTAAATATCATTAAAAGTATCTTTTCCAACCACAGTGAGATGGAGTTAGAAATCAATAACAGAAGTAAAACTGAAAATTTGCAAATTCATGGAAATTAAACAATACACTTAAACAACCAATGGATCAAAGAAGAAATCACGAGGGAAATAAAAAATTACTTATGAAATGCAGAATTATACTGTCAGATTCATGACACCATATAAACTATTTTTTTCCCTTAACGTTTGTTACTTTTTATAGTTTGATTTCATTCTTAAGTATGCTCGTAATATTGTGTTTTGTGCATTTAGCTTCTTTCTTATTTTTAAGAGTGTGACACATTACTTTCATGAGAAAATAAGATTATTTTATATGTTGCTTCAGAGAAAATATAGCAAAAATATTTACTTGAACAGAGAAGCCTTGAATATTTCTTCAAATCTTATGTGAAATTCTATCCCACCCACCCATCCATCTATTCATCTATCTATTCATCCATCCAT
>AWHC01061252.1:0-13665 GCA_000465285.1 Eidolon helvum | reverse complement strand
AGAGGTGCTTGTCCCTTAGCTTTTGCCTCCTTTTTGTTTGGCCTCTAAACGCTTTAGTTAACAGAAGGAATTAAGCCCCTGACACAGTCTCTGCACATACAATGGACTTCTGTCTCTCAGAGGCTTAGCGTTCTGTGACTGGTCGTAGGTCCCAGTGTATTTCCACAGTCTTCTCTGCGAGCCTCCAGATCACACCCTGTAAGGACATTCGTCCTTCTCTGCCCTCGATGGACATAAGAAAATCGTCTCCTGGAGAGAAGTCAGGTGCTTGTAAGAGGCGGCCTTTCAGAGAGGGTCCTACCACTGAAGGGCTAACCGTCCAGGTGACAGATCCGCGTGGCTGGCTTCCCTCTTGACGCTGCCTCCTTGATGAAGACACGAGGAGCCCACCACTGGCCTTCGCAAGGGAGGATTCTGTCAGAACAACATCCTCGGGGAGCAGCCTTTATCTGCTAAGTGTGACAAGTGTAGCAAATGCACACAGGGCCCAGATCTCACGGCCTTGCTTGAAAGGCTACAAGACCAAGGGCCGTGTATCTGCGCCAACAGACAGGGCCAGCTTTTACTCCGTTCCTACAGGCGGGGTTTGCCCGTGGACAGGCAGGATCTAGTAACCTTTTCTCACGTGGCCCAGAAGGTTTCATACTGCCTTTTCACACTCGGCTATGACTCCCATGGCAGTAATCACTTTTGACGACAGAAGGAGGTAGATGGCGTCTTTGTATTTCGGACACTGAGTGTGCTGAGGGTCTAAGCATTCATCACTTAGCTTCTAGATTTCCATGGGAACAGAGTTGCTGCCCGCTCAGGTGTGGCCGGTTAGAGGGCATGGCCCTGCGGAGGGGCCGGGCACACTTCTGTTGTTCCCTGATTGTTTTAAGGGATTGGCTCCTAGATGCTGGTACTGCGGTCGTCACTAACTGCACAGAAGACCCTCCCGCTGGCCCGAACTCTCTAGAACAGTCTGCCTTCCTGGCTTCTCTGCTCCCATCACTGTTCCCTAAACAAATGGGGATGTCACTGTGGCAGCCATTGAAATTCCCTCTCAACATTCCTTCTCGGGCATAACCAAAGAGACAGTGGGGCTAGGAGCAGGGGACTTGGGAGTCACTACTAAGAGGAATGGGATTTCTTTTGGTGGGATGGAAGATTCTGGAATTAGTTAGCGATGGTGACTGTATAAGATTATAAATATACCTTTTAAAAACTCACCGATTTGTACTTGTTAAAATGGTTAAAATGGGAAGTTTTATGTCTTATGATTTTTATCTCAAAAAAATAAAATAAAATTTAAAAAACGAAGTATTCCATCTCATCTGCTGGAAGGAATCGTCACAGCCATGCTATTCCCTAATTCTCATGCCACGGGCCTCTGCGATGTTTGTCTTTACGTAGCGTGACTACAGAATGCCCGTCTGGCCAAACGGACGCGGGTGAGCCGGCCCTTCGGTGGCTCGGATGTGCCGCCTGCGAGGGAATGGCTCTGTCTCCTGTGTTGGGCAGGTCTCCTGCCTGACACGGAAACGGGGACACTCATCCTCATCTCTTCCTGCAGCCCGCTCCAAACACTTTGGTTCTGCGGAGTGAAATTCCTGATAAATATAGGCGCCAATCGAGTTCTTGATGTTGTGCCCAGTATCTGAGGAGGAATGAAACCTTTCTAACCCAGCCGAAATGCATGCAGAATAAAATACAAAAACAAAAGAGAAATCCCAAGATCACAGAGGAGAAATGGAGAGCTTTGCTCTGCCTTTGTCCCTGAGATGGTTACAAGTGAGACTCATAAATGCTAATTTTATCTAAACTAAATACTTATTTTTTACTAGAAAGCCCTAAAGTTTGCCTAGGCCACAATACTTTAAAAGTAATGAATGAAGATTATATTTCCCCTGAAATCAGTTCCTTGTTGTCTTATTGCTGATTTTTTTAAACTTTTTTACTCTCTCACTGACCCCTCCCCATTCAGAGGTTTTTTCTTGTTTATTGATCATTGGTTAAGGGGGAAAAAAAATCAATTTTTTTCTATACTTTTTTTCTTGTGGAAAATGAAGAATGACATGCTCTGCTGTGGGGCCAGTTTTAGATCCACCTCAACAGTTCTTAGAGACCATTTGCTTTGAATGAATATCTGAGGCCAGGGACAAATTTGTGGAGCAGTCGGAGAGGGGTTCTGTGGCCGGGGCGCAGGGGGGTGTGTCCAGGGAGGCCCAGGCCGGGTCACCTGGCCGTCCTACCTCAGAGCGAGTTTCTCCCCACCAAGGTTCTGGAGGTGGGGCCACCTCGGAGCCCGCCTTTACCCTCTTGTTTGGCGGCCAGGCCATTGACCTCCCTTCCTGTCTACACCGGCATCGTGGGCGTGAGGGAAGCAGACACACCTGTCCCTCATCCTTGCACACCGTTGCCCTGTTTTTCAAAGAATGGTGAAAATAGAATGGTGATGTTTGGAGGAGAATCTCTCTCTTAAATCTTTTCCAAAGTATAAAATAAAAACAAAAATGATAGTCTTTCACAGCTGGGCGGAAGTTAGATTTTTCTCACTGACACGTTTTTGGACTCTCTTTACGCTCCAACTCCCAGATGTGTCGGGTTCCAGGAGTTGGTGACTGCATTCTCCATCCCCAAAGTCAGAAAGTGACTTTGTTCAGATCACTGGGACTTGGTCACGTCAGTGAGGATGTTGGGGAAATGAAGATTTAAAATCCATAACGTTATTAGCGCTGTCAATATAATAATTTAATAAGGGTTTCCGGGAGGAAGCCAGTCACTGACAGGCTACCTTTTCTATCACTTTTCTTTTTGTGTGACATCTCCCTTGAATGACGTTCGCTGAATTATGAAAATGAGGCAGTTGTCAGCAGAAAGTCTGTGACGTGAACCCTCTCGTGCCACTTACTGTGTGACTTGCTTCTGCTTGCCAGGGGCCAGCCATGCTCGGGGCCGACCCTACTCTGCAGGATCACGCCGTCCCCCACCTACGTGCCCTTGGCAGACGCTGAGACACGCAGGTCACAGAACTGCGGGGGGCACCATCTTGCACCGGCCGCCGCCCGCACCTGCCTGCCTGGGAGGGTCAGGATGACCATGACCTTCCAGGAGCAGTTTGAAGCAGCCGGCGGGTGATCATGTGCCCCATTTCCCCCCATCTGAAAATTAAAGAACAAAATATAAATATTAACCTCGGAGACTCATAAGCACAGGTTATCACTGGGAGGCCTGACGGGATTTCCAGGGGATCTAGACCTGCCTTGAGAACAGGCCTGGAGCGACCGGGGCCTCTGGTACTTCCTGTCCCGGCCAGCACCCATCTACGCATGGAGTGTCATTATTGCTTGTGCTTTTTCTCTGCCATACATTTTTTTTTTTTTTTTGGTCCTTAATTCCCCCATACTCCCAGTAATCATATTCGATACCAGTTGTCTTTGAGGAGATTTAGTGATTTTTTTTTTGTAGGGACAAATGCCAACGCAGAGGCCCTCCAAGGAGACCTATGATATCAGCCTCTGTCTGTGTGACAGTCCCATGGGAGAAGCGCATACGAGCGTCTGTCTGTGTGACAGTCCCATGGGAGAAGCGCCCTGCGCTGACAGCCTGAGCTGACTGTCACATGTCATGGCCAGGATGTCGCTCGGCCACCCGATCCGCACTTTGAGTGTCTGGACCTTGAGCAGGTTCCCTGGGGCCTTCCAGGCCTTTTCTGCCTCATCACATTGATTATATAGCAAGCATTTCTTCAGGGCTTGGGTAAGGGGGTGCTTTATTGCAGCTCCTCTGAAACCCACTTCCACATGAATCACCTCTGGCCTTTTTCTGTTCAGCGCATCATTTAGACAAAGAGGAGTTTGTATGTGTCACCTCCCAGCAGACTGTCCTAAGTGGAAGCCTGGGATTTGGAACTGGGTTTTTTTTTCTGTCCTCTGAATGAATGCCTTGCTGGGTGGTTGCTGCCACGGCGCAGTTTCTCAAGTCTTTATGGCTTAAGGGACTGCTTCGGCCACAGGGACACATTTCTTTATTATCGGTACGAGCAACTTTATTTATGGTTTTATACTTCGTGGGACTAATTTTTGCTTCTCAGCATCATTTACGATGTGATTCTTCTCTAAATTTAATATAAAATTACATACTCTCACAAGTCCTTCATCTACATTCCAGAATTTTGTCTCTGAAAATGGCTTTTTAAATGGTCTAATCCAAAGCTCTTATTTTACAGATGAGAAAACAGAACTCCAGAGCAGGGTGGCTCTACTGGCATTTCAAGCCAGCTAATTTTGTGTTTGGGGGATTCCAGTGCATGGTGGGGTGTTAAGCAGCATCCTTGGCTTCCACCCTGTAGATGCCAAAAGCATCCCCCACATGCGGACAAACAAAATTGTACTCAGATATCACCAAGTGTTCCCTGGTTGAGAACCACTGGTCTAGAGGTAGATGCAGGTGCCCTGAATCCCAGACCTATCTTCTCTAAGTCAGGTGACAGAATCAAGCTCTCGACCTGCACAGAGCTCGCAGTGATGGTTGGACAGTCCCACAGCCCTTGAGGGAGGGAAGAAGGCTTGAGCTAAGGGACGGAGGGCAAGGAGAAGCTCGGTGGGAGGCAGGACTCCATGAAGAGGCGTCAGAGTCTCCCATCTACTCGTAGAACCCGGGCCGTGATTTCCTGACTCAGCTCTTAGACGTTTATAAGACGCGCGTCTAGACTGGACAGATGGAGGGGGGAAGAATGCTCGAGGCAGAGGGATGTTCTCCACGTGCTGGCCATCCACACAGGCAGACAAGCTCCACGTGGGGCCGCAGCCCCACAAGCCTCAGGCCCTGGCATGGCTCAGCCCCGCCAGGTGGGCACCTGTGAGGCCCCGGTCTCCCGCGTGGAAGTCGCAGTTCACACGGCTTCGTGGGCGCTTTTTCCTAAGCCGTAACGTACACCCAATTTGTACAGGGCTCTGTTCTGTCTTTCCCTTTAAATCTTTGTTGCTTTTCTCTCCGGGCCACAGGCTCAGAGGACACCTGTAGCCCTAATGTGCAGACTGTGGCAAGTAATGAATGCTCCAGGGTTTTGCCACTTTCTGATGGAGAAGCACAAGTGTAATTACCGGGAATTTCGTAGGTGAGAGATCAGAAGTTTTCGTGCCGGGCCTGATTTTGGGGTCTGGTATGAGCCTGGGTTTTCACTGTATAAAGGTAAAGATGGAGACTTTTAACATATGTTTACTGAACTCTGTCTTTGGCTCAAAGGCTCTGGGGAGATCGTCTGAGGCTCCTTTTCTCTAAACACAGGATTTCATTAGGTGGCCGTGCAAAGCAAAAATTTCACTCAACTCTCTGAGTCTATTATTGAAATGATGCTGGAAATACCAAAATAGAAAGAGAACTTTTGTCTGAAGCTACTTTCAGGTGATTAAATGGGCTTTAACAACAAGAGTTAATGAACCGAGAATTAATAGGTTCTGGTTACGTTACCCGAAATGGTGGCTTGATTCTAATAAATCATTTATGTAAAGAAAGTCCTTTCTAAACTTTTCCTGTCCAAGTTCTTTTTTTTACTTTTTCAATGAACAGTAGGGTATTCTCTGTGTTTCTGAGTTATTTCCTTTCCAGCCACCTGGTCATCATCCAAAGGGAAAAACAAATCAGAGTGATTCCGTGAGCTGTATTTCACTGCCATTCACATGTGGACCACAATGCTCCATTTTCCACCAAATCGAGAAAGAACATTCTGGAAACTTGGAACAAAGAAAAATTCGCGTTTATGTCTAAAGTTGAAATTTCCTAGGGGAAAGAAAAATAACAGCAAAGCAGGTAAAAAGGGGCCTCAGTTTTCGGGAACACCGGTCTGCACATCTGAGGAAGAACCGTGGTGTCTCGCTCCTCGCCAGGGGCAGACCGTGACTGAGGGATGGAGCTCGCGCCCTCTGCCACGTCTTCCCAGCTGTGGAGTGGGAATGACAGCTGCGTCAGGCGCATGACAGGGATGCTCTGAGCACAAGTGCCGTCGCCGTTGGAAAAGACTCTGACTTTTATGAAAGAACGTCCTGTTGTCACAGCCGAAACTCCAACATGCCCGCCCATCACTTACTTTCTACTCCATCTATCACTTACCTTCTTCCTTTTGCCAGTGGGAAATCACCAGAAATGGGAATCTCCTTTCCCTGTCGCCTGCAAACGGAGATACTACCTGAGCAAGCAGGCATGTTAGTCATCCGCAAACTGGGTGTTTTGAGAAGAATGTAATGAAGGGACTGTTAATGAAAGGATGAGAAGGGTATGGAAAACTAGAAGAGTTAATACGGTAACCCAGGGCTGGTAATTCAGAGTGCCAGCACCCCCAGGTCTGCAGAGTCAGAGGGAGGGATTGTGGGGAGGCCTCCTGACTCGCCTCCCCCCTGCAGAGGGTGAGCGGGTCTGTTGGTGTGGTCTAGGAGGGGTCTGGGCACAGAGCAGGATGGAGAAGGGTAGAGAGTACATCTGGAGGGCACGGAGAAAAATTGGCCCAGCATGGATCAGACCAATTCTTTCAAAATAACCCTCCTCTCTCAGTGAGACTAAAAGGCATCCTTGCTTTCAACTCCGGCCATCCGTCTTTGTCCTTGATGAATATGGCTTACACCTCCCACCCCCTACCTCACCTGTCATTTTCTATCCTGTTTGTTGCTCTCATTCCTTCTTCTGTACTGTAATAATGGATGGCAAAACTAGAGGCTATTTCAGATCATCTCTTTTGCTGCTAACAGCGTGAGGTTTTCTCTGCCATTAGAGTGACAGAGACCTAGGAGAAGGATTTTACTCTGAGCTCATTGCATTCGTTTTCCTCAGCGTGGACCGTCTTTCTCCACAGCCCCTGCATGACCAAGTTCTGCCTGTGTGGGACACAATGGCACAGTGATAGCTTTGGCCCACTCACCAGCCAGCCCGCTAAAATGCAGATTCCACATGTCTGGAGATATCAAACTGCATGCCCTTTGGGTCCTCTTGAGTAACATTTAGAAAATTATTTCTTCAGATATGTTGTTGATACCCAGGAGACCTACCAGAGTTGATGCTGCCTGGATGGATATTCACCGGGCTCTTTACTACCAGTTTTTTCTCAAGTTCAAATAAAGAACCGTGGATGAGACTTTGCCCTTGATCAGAGTAGCATTGAGTTCTGTTGCAAATACATTCCTGAGCATTATAATGATAAAGAAAGACAGACAGACAATGTGTTTGTGTGTGTATGTGTGTGGGGGGGGGGGTGTATGTGTGTGTGTGTGTCTTAAAAATTGAGGCCACTTTGCTTAGAGCCATCCATTCTCTTCTCTTGACCTGCATTCGGTGAACAGCTTGGATTGGCAAGATGACTCACTGGAGTTTTAGTCCTGGAGTCTTCAGCTCCTTTAAGAGTCCATGACTACAGACTCGTTAATACCTTACTCCTTGGTGGAGAGCCATTAAATGAGGAGGCAGGAGGCGTGGATTCACCACATCTAACTGTTGAACTTGAGGACATCACATTAACTCTTTGGGTCTCAATCGTCTTGCCTGTAAATACTACAGTAAGCATGAACTGGCTGTTCCTCTCCAAGTGAGCAATGTGGAGTGACCTAGCCATTTCACTAGAAGCTATCTTATTCCAGGCACAGCATGAGAAGGCACGATTCCTTGGAAAAGACAATAATGCTGGGGAAAACAGAAGGCAACAGAAAAAGAAGAAGACCAAATAAGGATGAATCGACTCCATAGAAGAAGACATAGGCATGTGTCTACAGGAGTCGAGCAGGGCTGTTGAGGACAGGACATTGTGGACGTCACTCATTCGTAGGGTCAGCAAGAGTCAGAGCTGACTCAAAGGCATGTACACAGGTGCAACTATTATATCCAGTCAATATCCGTCGAGACTTGAACAAAGACCTGTAGAGTCTTGAGAAGCCAGATCTATCAGACATGCGAGGAAGGAGGGCGCTAAACCTCACGCGACCGCAGTGCCACCCCTCGTCCTGCTTGCTGTGTCTGCTGAGTGATCAGCAGCTCTTCTTGACGGAGGACTTGCACAAGCTGTGGATTTACAACCAAGGGGGTCATCGTGTTTGGCGACCTGTCAATAAACTACACAGTAAAGATTTGAATAATAGAACAGAACAGTTTCAAAAGACTTGTTACAGTCTATTGAGTCAATAACTTAGAATTTTTGAAAATCCCTGAATACAAATTTGCACAATTTTGAGTTGTTTTACAACTTATCAGGCCATTAATTTAAGTTTTAAAAGTCCCTTAATATACTTAATCACAGCCTGTGCTTTTTTAAAGTGCTGAAATATGTTTCGGCATGCCGAAGCATAGCAACACAAGGAAAAAATGACTTTAGGGAGTTCCATAAAACTTGCCAAAGCAACCATAAACATATTCAGTGTGAGGTCTGTTTTGTGTGCCATTTACAAACAATAGATCGGGCTTGATCTAAATGTTCCTATATGCCCTCTCACCTTGTCTCCCCGGGGAGACAATCGTGGTGGACAGAAAGGTCTACATGCCCTTCTGCCAGAGCTGGGTTTGAATCCCATTTTATGCTACTTCCTGTGACCTGAGGGAAGCCATTTTGGTCCTTTGAACCTATTTCTTAAATTACAGTAACCAGCTTCCCTTACAGGGTAGCTGGGAGGATCGGCACAGAACAATGCAGAAGTCCTTAAGGGAGCCTTGTGAAATTGGGATCCCACGCAAGAGCCAACACTGAGCATAAGAGTCAACAGCATTCTCCAACACCTCCCCTACCAAAAACCCTTAGATGTCCCCCACTGTCCTTCAGAGAAGTGAGCATTCAGGATACACTTACCTCGACATCGTTTGTAAGTTCAGACACACCTCCTACCCCAGTAGTCACTGTAACTACCACCTCCTACCCACCCCCTAAAAATCTAAGAATAATTTAGAATCTGGGAAGGTTGCTTTAAAAACATTTCCATCCCCTGATCTAATATGTCTATTATTTATAGAGCTTTCTTCCTCTTCCTTTGTATCTCCTTTCATTTCTCTTTGTACCCTCCTCTAGAACCTTCCCAGGAAAGATCCCGTTTCTGAATGCTTCCATCTCTACTTTCTACCTCTCAGATTTGAGAATTGCACTCCAACTAGGCGAAAGGCACTATTGGTGATGCTGGCGATTTGGATAAATAAGATACAGACCGTCCTTCAAGGCACTCATAGTCTTACAAATTTGAACATGAGCTTTTTTTGCCGGGAGCATAAGCATGTACCAAAACCAGCCAAGACTCTCTCAGCTGCCACCCTCATGTCCCCATCCAGACACCCCTACCCCAAATTTGACCTTCTGAGGAAAATTCATTATAGTCTCATTTATTCCGTTTTTATAGATGAATGCTTCTTATCATGCATGAGAGTTTATTAAATCAGTTCATTCCAACTGGAGTTCACTGGAGCCCTCTCCAACTCCGCCCGAGGGCCTTTGCCATCTGGACTGTGCTATAGGTGGATAGTATCATAATAAGATCTTCTGGCACCTAAATGGGCTTCAGAATGGATCTGGATTGCATCGTCACCCTCACGTGACGTGTGTCAAAGCTGGAAAAACTGGCTGGAAGCTTGCCAGGTTTATCCTACCCGACAAAGCAAAATCTAGTGAGTGTCACATCATTTTAGTGACTGGTTGAATCTGAAATACTTCCATCAAATTCAGATATCGGGCTGAATAAACCATGACCTAGAAGCAGAGGCTCCTACCCTGGCAAAATGATGCTAAATCTTCTGGTTTGAATTACTGTCCTCCATGGGAGTTCACTGGAGCCCTCTCCAACTCCGCCCGAGGGCCTTTGCCATCTGGACTGTGTTATAGGTGGATAGTATCATAATAAGATCTTCTGGTACCTAAATGGGCTTCAGAATGGATCTGGATTGCATCGTCATCCTCACGTGACGTGTGTCAAAGCTGGAAAAACTGGCTGGAAGCTTGCCAGGTTTACCCTACCCGACAAAGCAAAATCTAGTGAGTGTCACATGGTTTTAGTGACTGGATGAATCTGAAATACTTCCATCAAATTCAGATATCGTGCTGAATGAACCACGACCTAGAAGCAGAAGCTCCTACCCTGGCGAAATGATGCTAAATCTTCTGGTTTGAATAACTGTCCTCCATGGGAAATAAATATTGACCACTCTGTCCAACTACACATGCTTATTGATTCTAAAAATTGTTAAATGAAAGTGCTAAACATGTTAAATACACTCATGTACACACACACTCATGCACACATCACACACATACACTATAAGCCCCTTGAAGACAGCAACTAATTTTTAAGCTCTTTATAACTCCAGAGCCTCGCATGGTACCTGGCCCTCATTACGAGGTACTCAACAGATGCTGGATGAATGAGAGATGGATGGATGGAGGCTTCTTGTTTCCCAACCTGGATGTTCATTAACTAGACTAGTTGTGGAGGAGGAGGGCTGGCCAAGAGTCTGGGAGAGCCACCGGCCACTGCTCTGTTTAGTCCGTGTCCCTTGGGCAAGTCTCTCCTAGCTTAAGTTTTCTGAGTCCAAACAAGTACTCCGCACCGCGCTCGCATACAGGACAGCTGTTCAGGCTCTTTGGAAATACAGACAGGGCAGTCTGTGGGTTCCCCTGGAAGGCAAGATAAAACAGCCCTGTGTACGCTGCACCTCCATGATGGAGACACCCCTCAGTGACAGAGCCCGACAGTAGGTAGGTGATGTCCAGTCTGCAAGCCATGAGCCTCCTCCTGCATTCACATCTTTGAGGAAAGCTGATTCTGTACGATACAGAAGGGCTTGTCGACGGTGTTTGTGGGACCTGAGCAAAGTTCGCTCTTATAGTTAGGCAAGCCGCAGCCGCACGCCATCCATCCCGGCACATGATAAATGCTTCTGGCATTTCCTTCAGACACAGCCTGCTAGGAAGGCTTTTAAATTCTCAAATGAGGAGTCTACTGTATTGATCAGATGCCTTTTATCAAAGGTTGCTAAACCTCCTCGCTCCAAAAGGAATGCTTCCCCACCCCAGGCCTCCTCCACAACCCTAGCCTTCCAGGCAAAAAAAAAAAAATGTTGGAATACGGTCTATATCTTAATTTATTGGAGGTTTTGTTTTTTTTTGTTTGTTGGTTTTGTTTTGTTTTGTTTTCCCTATCTTTACCATATACACAATGCAGAAGATTGCAACTAGGAAAATATCTCATTTACTTGGTACTTCCTTCCCTAACCTCCATCTGATTCTCCATTTTAAGAAGAAAATAAAGAGCATAATCTTCTATATTAGAATTTATCATTCTTCCTTGGACTCGTGTCCTGCTGCCAGCGAGGGCTGCTCTGCCGAGGTAGAGAGGCGAGAGGCGGTTAGAGGCGCCAGCGGTTCGCCTCTGGCCAGAGGTGACAGGAGCATCTCATTAGCGTTTGCTCCTTTACCCTGTGCTGAGCTGCTGTCCTCCCCTCTTCTTATCAGCGGGCCCTTCACTCCCCTGGGGCTACGAGGTTTATCAGACCCTATCCAGTCCTAACAAGATGGCAGCGGGGAGACCAGGGGCGCTTGAAGCTAAGCCTAGAATTGAAATTGCTTTTGTTCTAAGCCTGAAACTTGAAAATAAAGTAATCCGAAGTGGAAGTGCCACCACCGCCCTTTCACACGAAGTCCCTGCTGTTTCTCCACCCTCTCCACCACCTCCTCACAGCCCTCACAGCCGTGGCCCGGGCTTGGCGCATAGTGTGGGTTTCATATACATTTAGTGAAAACGGACAGGTGCATGCCTGAGATGGAGGCCTTTTGGAGGAAGTGAGAGAAAGAACGAGGGTAATCATGGCTCGTGCTGCTGTTCTTGAACTTTTCTCATTGAATAAGAATGAAAATCTACGATTTATCGAGGGTCCAGGGATTTGGGGTGGAGATACTGGCCTAACGTTGTCCCTCCTCCAACTTCCCCTCCCTTAGCTGAGGTGAGGAGGTCGTGAGGATGCAGAGCTCAGCCTGGTGATCCTTTGAGCACATGTGGGGCTTTGATGAAAGTTAAATTTGCCTAATCCCCTAACCTTTAGTGAAGACCATTTCAGATTTCACCCTTTTGGCTCCAAGATCCCTCAGGTGCTTGTTCCCGCTAGGACAAGTCCCTTCTCCTGTTTTCTGGGACTAGGGCTGCAGAGTGTCAGGCTAGAGAAACGGCCCGTCTTGGAGCGTGCGTACTCGTGGCTGTTCTAAGAGCTGACTCCCCAATCCTGTGTCGAACCAACCTCCCCGGGCCCCGAGCAGGACGCCTGTCTCTCCAGCCGCCAAGCATGCGGTCCCAAAGGCCTGGAAAGCGCTGAACCGAAGGGACTCCGTGCTGGCTTACCTGACACCTATCCCCAGGAATCACTGAGAACCCAGGCGACGCTGGCACCCCCAGGTTCTGTGCAGGTCTCATCCACACGTGGTACTTCCAGACACAAAATCATCATCCCGTGGGATGTGCACGCAGTTAATAGAACTCACGAGCTAGTACAGACAACATTCCTAAAGGACAATTTTACAAAGAAAATACATATAACTGATGAATGCCAGAAAAATACGTATCTAATTATTAGTGATCACGGCCATTGCCTTTATGATTTAGATAACTAAGTTGCTGATCACGGTGACTTACAAAAGCCTTTGTGGATCTGGTAGCTAGTATTTCCAGACAGTCATCTGACTAGGTCACTTGACTTATTTTCAGATTTCTAGGTATTAATTATCTAGGTCAAAGGCCAGAAGCAGTGAGATATTGAAATTCCTGGGACCAAGGAGAACCTGGCAGTGAGGTGCAGAAGACACCAAATCAAGTGCCAGGTTATTAGCAAGCTGCAGATTTCATATTTATAATAAAGCTAGCTGCAGAAAAAGGAAAAACAACTTCTCCCTCGGTCCCGCTGCCTTTAAAGCCACATGGCATCTCTTTGGTGACAGACAAGTCTGCATCAGCAGAAGCAGCGCTTCTTGTGCATTTGCTACATCCTGACAGGTCTGTCAGGGCTTCGGTCATAAACACGAGTGAGCTCTGGTGGTAAATGGGCCCTTGGTTAACAATAAGCACCCAAATCCAAAACCAGGCACCTCTGAAAGAATTCTCACCCAAGGAGCGCCCATGCCACTTTTCTTGAGCATTCCTCCCATGCTACTTATCTTTTGAGTGAAGATTTCGAAACATAAAATAACCGCAAACTAACCACAAGAGTTTTCCCACCCAGCATCAGGAAAAGTCTCCAATTGTCACTTAGCGAGCATTCACCAAAAATCAGGTAAAAGAGAGTGCGGCTGGAAGTTGAAAGACATAAGCTTAACCTTGAACGTATAAAACCTGGGTGGCCTTGGGCAAGCATGAAGTCTGCCTCAGCTCTGTCCTGTACAGCAAGACGACACTTTCCCTAAGTCTCTCATATGGGCATAAACGATTAGGAATCTAGTGATTCGGTCTTCCAAACTCCTAGGTCAAAGGTCATTAAAGGGAGAGCTGGGAGAGCAGGGATTATCTGTGAGATGCCTGAGGACATGGCCCGAATGTGGGTTCAATGTGACGGTAACTGTTACTTACTGAGGACCTACTTTGTGCCTAGTACTTAGCGGATTATATGCTTAATAATCATGTAAATCCCTTCCAGATAGGGGTTAGTAACTCCATTTTAGTGATGAGGAAACTGTTAAAATCCTATGTT
>KE763576.1:42160-53909 GCA_000465285.1 Eidolon helvum | reverse complement strand
GGAAATTGGGGTGCTGCTACATGATGAAAGCTGGGGGTAGGGGGGGCTCTGTCTGGACCCAGGGGATTCTCGGAGGTTCCTCTTAATACTTCCACACGAATGATAAAGTTAATGGAAAACTAGAGCTATTGAAAAAAGACAAGGCTACTGAGAAAATGAAAGGTTTGAAAGTCTGGATCATTTTACCAGGTAAAGAACTTCAGTCAGCTGAGGTTCTGGCTGGAAGCAAGAGAAATCTCACGTGGGCTGCGGAAGAAGTCACAGATATCACCTACGGTTTTGTGACTATTTACAGAAACGAGAACTGTGATGGCTCTGTCTGTTCTTTGTTAGGTTTTGTGTTTACTTGTCCATTCTAACCATTTTCTTCTTCTCTTCTTTCTTCCCATTAACTTCATAACTTCACAATCTCTTGATAACAGCAGCCAAGTGGTTACTGCTCCACACTCCCCTTCGCTGCCTCGCTGGTGACGCTGGAGCTGGACCCCATCAACATTTCTCCTTTGTCAGCGAGCATGACAGAGAGCTTCGTGCAGGGGGCTGGAGGAAGGGGCTCGCCCCTCTTCCTGCTTCCCGTGGAGTTGTCCATCTTCTTGCTCCCGTGGTGCTCTGCTGGTGTGCAGAACACACAATGGTCCTCACCCCAAGGCGTTTCGGTGGACACTCCCGAGAGCATCCTCCCAGGCAAGTTCCCCCAGCGCCCCAAGCTGGCTTCCGGTGATTCAGCAGCACCCCCGAGTATAGCTTCCTGTTTGCCGACCGTGGCCTACAGCAGCACCTCTGCAAGAATCTTCACAATCCAACGAAGACATCCAGGATGAGCAGCCAGCTCTGGGGGAGCAGGGCGCTCTTCCAAACCTGTCGTTCCTCGCGTACTCTGCCTGAGTCCTGGGGGCAGTAACTGCTCCCTGCATCCGCCACTCCTGCACACTTTGGGGTTCTCTTCACCCCTCTGGGTTAATTCCTTGTTCAAATTACTCCTGACATGTTACCAAAAAAGTAATTTTTTAATAGTGTGGTTTTTATCTTCTGATTAGACTCTGACTAACACAGATACTGAGAATTCAAAACAATGTAACAGCTTAAATCTATGTCATAAAAACAAAATGGGAAAAAGAACAAGAGATGTTTAAACCAAAGAAAATAAGTCAGAAGGTGTGTGTCAATCTCTAATCAAAAGGTTGTCGCGTGCATGAGAAAACATATCGTGTGTTTTTTCTGCTCAGCACCAGTAACAGCAGCAGAAAACCTCTTTATTTTACACAAAGAAACTAAGACCAAAAATATTAACTTTTATTAACCAAAAAGCAGAACTTTTCAATGAAGCCCTCTAAAGCATCTAATGTCAACACTTAAATTTACACAGCGTTGCATCTTCTCAAATCATTTCAAATTGCTGAGAACCTACTGGAGAACCAGCCGTGCCAGGTTTCTGCAGTGAGAGTCCTAAATTAATTTTCTCACAATTAACAACACAAAAGCTCTCTTCTCAGTTTGCTTGAAATTCCGCTAAAGCTTCACCTTCGGTTTTGTCCTCTAGAAATAGAGCATCTCCAAAGACACAATGGACACTACACATGCTCTAGTTACGTCCAATTAAAATACTGTTATACAATCGTTCAAACAGGAAAAGGGGCTGTTAGCCCAACAGAGAATGATTTATTCGTGAAAGCGTTTACTGGGTTGAACCTGTAAGGACTTTCTACGTGGACATTAATCATCGTCCTAATATCATCTTACATTTGTTAACCCCTTTGACCAGGGCACAAAGCACAAAGTATTTCTCGCCCCCTTAACCCAAGCAATTTTTATTTCTGTTCACTTTTTATAGAGGAAGGACCCTCAGCTCAAAGCAGGCAAACAACTTGGCTGAGAGGCCAAAGCTAGCACATGGGGGATCCGGATCTGCTCTCCTTATATAAGCTTTCTCGAATTCAGAAAAATCACTAAAGGGAACTGATTTCTAGAAGGACATGTGTCAGTACCTGGAAAAAATTACTGCAGTTATAGCTGGCCTTGCTCTTAATTTTCTTTCCCCACATGAGGCCTGAAACAAACAGAAAGAATCACCAAACCACCTACTCAGAGGAAAAATAGTGGTGAAGAGAAAGGAAATAAGCATAATCGAGCTGCTTATGAAACTTCACAATGTATACAAATTTAAGTCAGATCATCTTTCTGTCTGTACACAAAATAGCAAGGCGGCCTGTTGCTCTTTTTAACATTAATCACAACAGTCATAATGCTCTAGATAAAAGTTTGTAATTTTTCAATAGCATAGAAAAATCATAGCACAAGGCTTGAGTACTTAAAAAACATTTTTTTTTCAACCTCAGTGACAATGCTTTAGCCATGCAAACCTGTTAGGTAAAGCGTGAGATGAAAATCATTGTAAAGTTAACACTATCAGGGACATGGGCTGAATGTCACCGGGGCAAATGGGCTAAATGGCACATCTCAGGCTTTGCCATGGAAGAGAGGAGAGGGTATGCATGTGCCGCATTAATTAAAAGCCGCCTGTCACCTGTCACATGCTACCGATACTGGGATCCATGGGCTCTAGTCCCGATGTGCATTAGGAAGAGCAGAAATCCCCACCCCCGCCAGAGGGGAGGTGCTTCTGCGTGGAGGGCTCCCTGGGCTTCAGTCACTGCCTGAATCACACATCCAACCAGATTATCCACTTGGTAGCTACTGGGCACCGACCACGTGTCAGGCACTGTCCTAGGTGCTGGGCCACAGCAGTGACCGACACGAACCCTCCTTCCTCATCCTTTTCATAATATCATCTTCTAGTGGGGAAACGTCAGACAACACAAAATAAAGAAACTGTACAAATGATAAAGTGACAAGCTTCATAGAAAAAACTAAAGAGGTAGGAGAGAAAATGGAAAGTGACATTTTCGATGAGAGAGAGGGCCTGGCTGAGAAGGCAGCGCCTGACCTGGGAGTCCCCCCGGGCGAAGAGCATTCCAGAGACGAAGTGGGTGCTCCGGGCCCAAGGCAGGGCCCGCCCGCCTGCTCAGGGCCAAGCAGCAAGACCAGCGGTGCAGCCACGTTAGCGAACGTTAGCGAACGGGAGAAAGAAGATGTGGCCAGAGCGGTGACGGGGTATCACACGACCTCGGGTGTCTGGTCAGGCGCTTGGCTTTTTCTCTGAGATGGGAAACCAAGGGAGAGCTTTAAGCAAAAGAATAACATGATCTGTACACAGGACCACTCCGGATGCTTCTGAGAACACAACATGCTGGAGAGAACGGATGGGAGTGCAGAGCCTCATCGGGAAGGTTCCTACACTAGCCAAGCTGACGGACAGCGGCTCGGGGAGCAGTGGGAGGGGGAGGAGGGGTCAGGTCCCAGATCCACGTTCCTGACAAGTCAGATGCGGTGTGCGAGAGAAAGAGAGGCTAGGGGAGACGTATATTTAGCCTGAGCAACTAAAAGGACTTTCTACTTCTGTTTTAATGAGGTGGAGAAGCAGGTTTTGCTTTTTGTTCTGTTTTGGTCGGTGGGAGGGAGATCGGGAGATGTATCGGGAAGATAGTTTGGGACGCCTCGGATCTGAGATGTCAACTCTACATACGAATGCACATTTCAAGCTCTAATTTCAAATTTCTTTGGTTCTCATTCAACCCCTTTATGGAATTTAACCAATGTTACATCTGTTCTTACAAAATGCTCCTTATAACTGTTTGACATTTACATAATGTTTATATATTTGTGCATTTCTCTGTGTGAATGGACAGACTGGAACAAACCAACAAACCCCTAAGACTGCTACCATATAAAGCATTAGTTTAATTCTGAAGAGGCCTATAGTGTACATAATGGTTTATCTGAAAATTTTCTTTTTTTGACATGAGCTAGCTTGATATTTACCATTTTTAAGTGTACAGTTCAGTGGCATTAAGTACATTCACACTGCAATGAAAACATCATCGCCATCCATCTCCAGAACATTTTCATCTTGCAAAACTGAAACTCTGTCTCCACTGAAAAAAGAACTCCCCGTTCCCCCCTCTCCTCCCCACCACCATTCTACTTTCTCTCACTACAAATCTGACTACTTACGTATAGTACCTGATGTAAGTGGAATCAGTATTATCCTCTCGTGACTGGCTTATTTCATTTATTTAGTGCAATGTCTTTAAGGTTCATCCGTGTTGGAGAATGTGTCAGAATTTCCCTCCTTTTTCAGGCTGAATAACGCTCCATGGTTTGTATAAACCACATTTTGTTTCTCCATCCATCCGTCTATAGGCATGGGGGTTGCTTCCCCCTTCTGGCTATTGTAAATAACGCTGCTATGAACATGGGTGTACAAATATATTCGAGTCCCTGCTTTCAATTCCTTTGGGTCTATACCCAGAAGTGGGAATGCCAGATCATACACTCAGTGGTTGCACCACTTTACAATCCCACCAACAGCGCACAAAGGTTCCAATTTCTCCACATCCTCACCGACACTTGTATCCAGTGGTATCTCATTGTGGTTTTTATTTGCGTTTTCCTAATGATTAGTGATGCCAAGCTTCTTTTCATCTGCTTCTTGGTTATTTGTATATCTTCTCTGGAGAAATGTCTCCTCAAGTCCCTTACTCATTTTTAATCAAGTAGTTTGCTTTATGTTGTTGAGTTGTAGGAGTGCTTTACACACACACACACACACACCCATACGTACGTGTGTGTGTGTGTGTGTGTGTGTGTATTTTGGATATTAACCCCTTATCAGATATATCTTTTGCAAATATTTTCTGATTCCATGGATTATCTTTTTGCTTTACTGACAGTGTCCTTTGATGCACAAAAGTTTTTAATTTTCACGTGGTCCAATATTTCTATTTTTACTTTTGTTGCCTGTGCTTTTGGTGTCATATCCAAGAAACCATTGTCAGATCCAATGTCATGAAGCTTATGCTCTGTATTTTCTTCTAAGAGTTTTACAGTTTTAGCTCTTACATTTAGGTCTTTCATGCATTTTGAGTTAATTCTAACTTAAAGAAAGGGTTCAACTTCATTTTTTTTGCATGTAGATACCCAGTTTTCCCAACACCATTTGTTAAAAAGACTATCTTTTCCCCATTAAATGGTCTTGACACCCTTGTCTAAAATCATGTGACTGTAAATGCAAGGGTTTGTTTCTGGGCGAGTCTAGTCCTTGATCTGTGTGTCTATCTTTACACCAGCTCCACGGTATGTTGATTTCTGCAGCACTGTGAAACTAGAAAGGGTGAGGCCTCCAACTTTATTCTTTTTCAAGACTGTTTTAGCTATTTGTGGTTCTTTGAGATTCCTCCTGAAATTTTAAAATAGACTTTCTTATTGCTACCAAAAATAAATAAATAAATACTTGAGACTTTGAGGAAAAGAAAATCACTTTTTGAAAAAATCTTCCTACCATTAACTGACATTTCACTGCTATTTTGGAAGCTCCTGGAAGCTCATAGGTGTAGTAATCATTTGCATGTGAATAAGAGTGTTATTCACACCCCAGAATTTTTCAGAATGAATTAATCCTTGAACAATGTAAAAAGTATATAGAAGTTCATTATATTGTTCAAAACTTCACTGTTAAAATATTAGGACTACAGTCTCAAAATATATGAAGCAAAACTAACCAAACTGAGAAACAAACAATTCAACGATGATTGCTGGAGACTTCAATATGCCACTTTCAATAATAAACAGAATACCTAGACAGAGCACCAACAAGTAATAAAAGACCTGAACAATACTACAAACCAAAAAGATCTAACACACATTTTAAAAAACACTCCAACCAACAACAGCAGAATATACATTCCCCCCAAGTACACATGGAACATTCTCCAAAACAGACCACGTTAGACCCTAAAACAAGCCTGAAAATATTTAAAAGGATTTAAATCATACAAAGTATGTTATCCAACCACAATGGAATGAAATTAGAAAATGACAACAAAAAGTAGTTTGGGAAATTTATAAATATGTGGAAATAAACACCACACTCCTAAACTAGCAATAGGCCAAATAAATCACAAAGGAAATTAGAAAATACTTTGACGTGAATGACAATGAAAACACAAGACACCAAAATTTATGAGATGCAGCTAATGCAGTGCTTAGAGGAAAATTTATAGCTGTAAATACCTACAGTAAAAGCGGGGGTGGGGGGGCCTACAAATCAATAACATAAGAAACCAGAAAAAAGAAGAGCAAACTAAACCCAATGGAAGCAGAAGGGGGGAAATAATGCAGATTAGGATGAAATACATGAAACAAAGAAAAGAAAAATGGAGAAAGCTCAGCAAAACTAAAAGTTGCTTCTTTGCAGAGATCAACAAAATTGACAGATTTTTACCTAACTGATCAAGAAAAAGAGAGATGACTCAAATTACTAAATTCAGGAATGAAAGGGGAGACATCAACACCAATGTTACAGAAATAAAAAGGTTTATAAGGGAATACGAAGAACAATGGTATGTCACCAATTATATAACCCAGATGAAATGGACAAATTCCTAAAAAAGAAAGAAACTACTGAAACTTATTCAAGAAGAAAACACGAGGATGGGAAATTCTAAAACTAATTTTTTTGTGGTTAGTTCTACAGTTTCTGACATTTAGGCTTGGGAATTATTTTCATGACAGACTGTGCTCCTTCAAATTTCCCTGCATAGAATTCAAGGATTTTATTTTTTATAATCGCACGTTAGCAGGCAAATATTTTGTGAATTAATCTCTTGGTTAAATAGACACCCTCGTGCTGAATCCTCCTTTGAAGTCCACCTTTTACTGCAGCTGTAGCTGCAGCAACCCAGCTGCACACAGGGGTGATTGGACAGCACTTTATTTCAACCAGCGTTTTCTGTCCCACACCATCTCTGATGCTAGAGACAAGAGAGCTGCAGTCGGGGACCGACCGCACCAGTGCAGACCCAGGAGTTCAAGAGTTAACCAATAAGCGATGGCAAAGGATGAATAAATGCTTTCCATCCGGGTTTCAGGTGGCACCTTCTGAGGCACAGCTCCTCAAAACACCCCGCCAGGATTAAGCCCCTTTCTTCCACAGCAGGGACTAAGTTGGCAACACCTCACTGTATTTGGCTTTTCCTCTTTCCAATTTCACGTTTCCCAGTCTCCCAGTCTCCCCCGCATCTGCATGGAAAGCCACTGCCTCAGCCTGGATTTTCTCCCAGAAAGCAGAGCCTAAGAAAGGCCTTAAGACAGGCTTTTAAAGGTCCGTTCCTTCCACCCACCTTTCTGATGCTTAGTTAGCACTTAAGATCCACTGTGCTAGGACATACTGTGGTAGAAAGAACATAGCGCTTATTAGATTAGGTTTGATGCTGAGCTCTATTATTAACCTAACTTCTTTAAACGAAATATGGATATATTATACATTCAAAAGAGCTTCAGAAACACTGTTTTATACATATGACAATTATCATTATTAATGAGATGAATGAGATATAACAATCTATTCAAGTCTAGATTCTGGTAAAAATACAAGATTAATTTGCAGTAGCTGTGCATGAACATCAGAGGTTCTGTGAATAAAAAGCCTCTGGTCTCTGAGAGAGTGTGGCTGTATCTATAATGCTTTGGCTGTTCTTAGAAAGGAGAATGGATTCACATATTATTTATGGAATTACAAACAAAAAAGAAAATATCATATCTACCTATGCCTTTTGACCTAGTGTGAAGTTTCATTTCATGGAGATGCAGATCATATAAATGAAGTTATAGTTAAAAAATTACATCAGAATTATGGACTCACTCAAAGTTCAAAAAGAGGCTATTTTGTCTTTAGTCAATACAAAACTCCAATAGAAACTGAAATCAAATGACTCGTGGTGTCACTGAATGCTTTGCTTAGATCAAGGTTAAGTTCGGTCCATGAGCTGTTTTCAAGGGAGTCCCAAACACCCTACAAGCAAACATAAGGTGTTGAGTTAATTGGTCTATGTGTATTTTTCTGAGTTCTACATTTTCCCTAGAAAACCATGTCCCCCAAAAATTTTGAGAAGCAAAAGAGGTTGGTATTTTACTGATGTGTCTCCAACATGCAACTCATAGCTGCAAAGCGACAGGAGGAGCCCAGAGCTTTGTTTCTGGGTCTGGGGCGGAGGCCAGGGACAGGGAGTCCTGCCACACCGGACATCACTCATGGTCACCACGCCAGCTTATGGGTTGGTGTGAATAGCTGCTCAACACTAACGCTACAGATTTATTTCTGTTTTCACATTTTTGGTGAATTTAATGCTAAATTTAATGCGTTTCATCTGATAACACGAGACAGTTCGAAACACCTAGGGTATGTATGTACCTCTGTGCCGAGACATTCTAACAAAGCAGTTTTACTGTTTCACGGCTGGTGTGACCTGAGAGACTGATATCACATCACATCCAGGACAGTTATTACAATAATAAGCCACCTACTCTGACCACAATGGAAACTACCGGTAACACTGTCATTTACGGAGCACTGAGTGTGTTGCATAGCTAGCCTCGAACGGTATAAATAACAGTAATTTGCCTCCATGGTAGCACAGAGGTTTTTTATTCTACAAATAATTTGTGGGTAAGTCTCGGTAGGCCTTCGCTGTAATGGAAACAGCGCCAATGTAGAACCGAGACTAATCTAATTTTACACACGACTTAGAAACAAGAATGACCCCCTGTCCCTGCCTGTCTCACCAGCTCAGAATCCCCTCTCACCTCCCAGCTACGTCATGTTATCAGGTCAACTAGGGAAAAAGATCCAGGTTTCATCTCACTAACAAATCTAAGAACTGTCCCCATCGCCAAAGTCTTTAATCCCAGGGTACTTATTGGAAAGTTAGGGAAGACTGTGAATTATTATTTGTAGTATTTCAATTCTTGTGCTTTGGACCTACGAACGGATTATGAAGCTCTCTTAATAAAAGGAAACTAAGAATATTACATCGAGCTTTAATAAAAAGAAATGCCTGTCAAACTAAAAAGTTCCTTATATCATGCAAGTTACCTCAGGCATAGAATCCTTTACCTGTCTTAATCCAGTCAGCATTTTGCATTTGCAAATCTATGGCTTCCACTGTAAATAAACACTAACCCAGAATGGCTAGCGGGAACTGGGAATTGGCCATTCTGTTGAATTCTTCCCAGATCCGGCATACTAGGTTATCAAATAATAAAGTTACCAAATTGAAATGCTATTGAATGTTAACAGTTTTACTTAATAATTCAGAAAGTCTTTCAGGAAGACCGTGAACATGGACTACACTAAACATACATGCAATATTAGAAGGTACCTAACAATAATTGATATGCCACAACCTGCCTTTTGGAATAACTGCACATTGCCACTCTGCCAACTGTGTCTCATCAGATGCTATACAATACCAAAAGTCATTTTGGCTTCTTAACTCTTACAGATTCCGGATAAAACAGAGTAACTCTGAGAATCAAATACGACGACGTTAATAAAAGTGCCTGGGAAAAATAAAAAGCCCACACAATTATGGCATTATTGGAGGTGGGATTAGAAGCTTTGTTAGACTGAGAACTCATGCCTCCAGCATCTTTCTTTACCAAATTCACATTCTGGTCACATTATACTTCAATAATTAAGACCTCAACCAAAATCCAGTCCATAAGATGTTAATGTAAGATGTTTATTAGTATAATTTAATGAGCACACGATCACATTAAAATGTCCCAATATACAAACTGTTGAAGTCTAAAATCACAAAAAATATAAACTTAGGTGCGTGAACAAAGTTATAAATATCTAAAAACAAAGTTCTGCATCTTCAACATTGGGCTGAGAGAGAGAGAGAGAGAGAGAGAGAGAGAGAGAGGAGGGGGTTGAGATTACATATAAGAAAGGGGTTGAGATTACATATAAGAAACATCATGAGATTACATATAAGAAACATCACATCTTGACAGAGCAACCCTGACCAACCCTGACCAGTGTGGTCACCTCAAGCCACACGCAGGTGTGACCATCACGACAACACAGCATTTCGTTACAGGACCGGCTATTTCATACGAAGCTACATTTGAGACATTAAATTTCTTTTCTTTCAAAATGAAACATTCAAGTGAAACACAGTGAGCTAACAATATTTACTAAATTTTAGCTGGCTGTTGTTAGTAGAAAATTTCGATTTCGTAAATTAAAAAAAAAACATTTGAAAAAAAAACAAATTTCAAACAAAAACATAACAAAATGGAAATAAAAGTGGAATAAATCAATGTCAGTAATGAAGTGTGAGTGTGTGCCTTTGACCACCGCCACAGGAGAGTCATCCCCAGGCCCCTCCACCCTTCACTGAGACAAGCTGCAGACTGCTTAGAAGTGATAGAAAGATGTCAAATCTTTAAAAAGTTAGCACTACCAGGTGTAAAAAGTTCCCTGTCCAAAAAAAGAAAAAGAAAAAAAAAAAGCACAAGAGCACAAGAAAACTAGAAAACTAAATTAAACAGCTGCACAGCAAAGGAAAGAGCAGTGTTTTATTTGATGGTGTGGTCTCCTATGGCAACAGTTTCCCTATCTGATAGACTGCTTACATTAAAGAAAAGCATAAAGCCCTTCCCTCTAAAATATGCCTTGCTTAAGTGTCTTCTCTCCAGAACCCAGAGGAGGAATTCTTGGCAGAGAAACCAACCCACGTGACCAGATCCTCGTGACCGGAAGCGGAAATGCTCCCTACATTCCAGAAGTCACTGCAGGGACTCAGCTTAAACTCCTAACATTCTGATTTTACCATCACGAAAGCAGCTCTGTCTCAGAGGGTCAAAAACAATGTACATTTCGAACTCTTCCTCAGAACACGGTGCCATTTACTTATTTTAATCTGAAACAATCAGTGGCTTGACGATTATAAAAACATGCAGTCAGCAAGAGAGTAGAAAATTTAAGAGTATTTCACATTCCAGGTCCTAACCCAGAACTCCTCTAAGATTTCGAAACATGGCCCATGTTTTATATTCATTTTCTAAAAATCCAATCACAGCTTATATTTCAAAGTTTCCATAGTTCTTACCCCAAAAGGTTCCTGATTTTTTAGCTATTAGTTTGGAAAAATGAGGAACAAAATTAAGACAGTCCCATTGAGACAATCTACTAACGTTCGTGGTGAAGGACTTAACACACAGGTCTTCGTGGCTGACCCCCCCATCTCCTGGCCTGCTGTGCAAAGGCCTCTCCAGAGTTCAAGGGGATACCAACCCTGAGGAGACTGTGTCCAATCAGACCATCACCTCATCAGAAACCTGATAAATCCTTGCCCTTCGGTGTGTTGCCATTTCATTTCATTCTCAAGTTGTTAGAGAAAAAGTTATTTTCTCTCTGTATCAACATTCCAGTATTCTAACAATACTGGATTCCATTTTCTTTAACTTCTCGATTCTTATTTTGCTAGTTCACGATCAATGTCAAGAAAGTAATTTGGGTTATAAAATTCCACACATGCAATAATAAGGTGGTTAAATCTTCAGGAGAATCTAAGCCTAGATGAATAGATAATAATTTCATAATAGAAACTGTATCAGTCCAACCGGCAACTAACAAAAAATACTTTTCAAAGTTTCATCAGAGCTACTCTGCATTAGAGCACTTTAAAATAGCGCTAACTTCTCCTATTTTAGTAAAGTGGGCAAAAACACTGGTAGCGTAAAAAGATTACCCTTCCCTAAAAGCAAGCTCACAGA
This sequence comes from Eidolon helvum, assembly GCA_000465285.1. Taxonomy (NCBI): domain Eukaryota; kingdom Metazoa; phylum Chordata; class Mammalia; order Chiroptera; family Pteropodidae; genus Eidolon; species Eidolon helvum. The sequence continues at coordinate 42,227 of KE763576.1, read as the reverse complement.
GGGAGAGGTGGGGGAGGCACGGGGAGGTACACTGCAGACTGGGGACCCGATCCCTGTCGAGAGCACA
>KE763576.1:18903-31492 GCA_000465285.1 Eidolon helvum | reverse complement strand
GGGCTTGCACCCGTCTTTGCGGATAAGACTCGGGCTGTCGTCACTGCAACCACTGCACGTTCCCGGAGAAGTCTCAGTTCAAAAGATGCCACACTGCCTTCTTTCAGTGACTCATTTGCCCCAGGGGGGAACTCTCATGCATGACATGAACACTTTCTCAGCTAAACACAGAGTACTGAAAATGACTGACCCGAGTGAGTTAAAAAAAAAAAAATGCAAAAAACGAATCACATTGTGAGACATGAGAATATTCAAATTTATTATTAATATTTTAAATCTCTTCTTCCGCAAGAGATTTCAGACTCCCACACCTGGCAAGTCAGCTTGGCAGAGAAGAGGAAGAGGAGGCCACTGAGAGGGCACGTGTGCTGTGAGGAAGGGCCTCGGAGTCCGCTTTGGGCAAAATGGGGAGGATTCAGCATGGCCTCAATGCTAGGGCATGTGCGAAAGTCAGGCCTGTGCCACCACTGCCCTCTGGTGGCCACGTAAGTCAGCTGCAGTGCTCCACAATAGAAGGCCCAGCCAGCCGAACAAGGAGAAATATTGCCCAGTTACCGTCCTTTCCAGGACTGATGCAGTAGGCCCTTCCTCCTGGGTCAGCGTTTCTCAACCTTGGACATGCAGCCAAGTCACCAGCAATGGCTTGTTAAAACACCGAGCGCTGAGCCCCACCCCCAGAGTGTCTGATTCCCTGTGGGCCTAGGAATTGCATTTTGAACAAGCTCCCAGATGACACTGATACATACTGCTGGTCCAAGACCACACTTTGAGAACCACCGTCTTAGGTTAAAATATTCTACAGAAACATGTTCCTGGCCTCGGAAACTTCCTGGAATGTTGGAGACAAAGTATTCTCTCGGTCTCACATCTAAGCACACAGAGTACAGAAAAATCTGTCTACAAATCTGCCAACTATTTATTTGTGTCTAAGGGTCAACAATGTGTTAGATGTTCATTCAAACATCTATGACAATGTTCTGAATGAGTCACAGTATTATTGCTGTTATTCTCATCTAAGAGAGAGCTTCTGTCTTTTGTCTCCCTGACCTAGAAACTAAGAGGCATATAAAGCTGATAATGAACAATTATTAGGAAGATAACATTTATGAAGGACAAAAAATCAAGTAGTAGTACATACGTTCTGAAAAAGTATTCTGAGAACTGTTTCCCAAAGTGACAAGGCATTTCAGAAGTAGTCTGGCACCCATTTTATTTCCACGTATTTGGCTATTTAAATGTCTTATGGAGGCAATGCTAAGACGACATACTTGTAGAAGCAAAACTAAATGGGGGTAAAATGGGAAAAGGTATGGCACATCCACAAAAAAGGCCTAAAAACAAAGCTGAATCCAGTAACACCAAGCATCCCTAGCACCCACACTGTGAACTGGAAATGCCCTTTCACACTAAAACAAACAAAAAACAGAGCTTCCTGGAGAAGTCATTGTTTCCAGGTTTGGGGCAGGAATTGTACCTGGGGCAGAAAAAAAGCAACGTTTTCTACTTTGTGTTAAGCATCACAAAGGCAGCCCTGCTTTCTTACTCCCTCATTTTTAAGTTGAGAGCAGTTAGGGTGGGCGTATGAGAATTAAGAGAAATAAAACACCATTGTCTAAAAAGTTCTATTATGTGCACAACCCAATGAACTGCCCTTTCTCCATCTAGATGCAGGAAGCTGGCTGATAAAGTTCCACTGGTTGGCCTACGTGAAGACGCTGTAAAATCTTATCAAAGAGCACCAGTGATGACTTACTGACTCTCATCCAAGAATGAAATCAAACTTAAACCTGGATGTCTAATAAACCATAAAAATAAAGTTCTCCAGGCAAAACACATGACTTATCATTTTGGCAAAAATCTATAAAAAATCAGACGCGTGGCAGAGAAGGCTCATTCACAGAGAACTCACTCATGCTCAGGTTCTACAAGACCAAATGAGGAAGCTTCTCCCTTCCTCTTCCATGTCTCCCAACAGCTTCCTTCCTTCTCCCATTCATCCTTAGCCAAGCCTTCTACAAACAAGGTGGCATGAAAAAAATCAGCAAATTTACTTTAACTAAATACTGTAATTATAAACTCCATATTATTATTTTTGAACAATAAATGCATGTGTACGAAATCCAATTGGTCCAAAGAGATACATAGTAGAAATAAGTCTCCCTCCTACCCCACACCCCAGCCAGCTAGTTCTTCTTCCAGCAATCACAGTTATCAATTTCTAGAGCAGCCTTCCTGAGTTAATAAACTCTTAATTACAGGCTATTCACATATTTTAAACTATTAGCAGGGAAAATTCAATAACTTTTTATGAGCAAAATCATGTCTGAAAACCGTTCCTCCTCTTGGGTCAAGTTCATAGTACACAGATCAAGTCACCCAAGACAAAGCCCAAGAAAACCCACTGTTGCCACCTGCCTAAACGGAGCCCCAGGTGGTGGAAACCATGACGGCTAAAGGAAAGCAGAAAATGACAATCAGCAAGTTTCTTACACCTACAACTGCTGAAGGTACATTAGCCAGCGAGGAAAGAGCATCTTAGCCATAGCTCAAGTTACTAAAATATTCGCTCCTTACCATTTCCTTTATTCCCGCTAAGTAGTCCTTATGTTTAAATGTCACTCCCATCCCATCAACAACAAAAAAAGCCAGATCAACTACAAAATCATATCTTAATCTCACCAGAAAGCTGAGGTTTTAGAGGCACTAAGCAGTACGAAATCCCAAGAAAGACAACCCCCTTAAGGAGACACGGGACGTGAGCACTGGCTCTCCTATGTCAGATACGCGAGGAAGAGATGCTGGTGTCACCGATGCAGGCAAGAAAGATTCAACCAGACACTTCTGTGATTTGCTGAGGGCTAAGTGAAGGCCCGCGTGAGAGTACAGGGTCCTGGGATCAACAGACACAAAGGGAGCTCACACCCACTTGCAGGTCCGTCCCCAAAGATGACCACCAGATAAGACGCTCCCAGGAAAGACTGGAGGTGGGTGGGAGACCAGGGAGAGCTTCCCTCAGAGGTGCAGCCCTGCAGGACCCTGCCACTACAGGAAAGGCATGAGGCCCTGTCCCCAGAAGACCGTGTTCCCCTTTCAGGTGCTGGAGGAAGAGTCTCAAACTCTGTGAAGGGCCCACGTGAAGACCCAGGGCGGCTGGGGAAGGAGTAATAAGGAAATGCCCTTTTCACCTAGGGGAGGAGCAAGAAAAAGTCCTAGCCCAGGATTCCACACCAAGACCATGAGAAGACCCCATCACTGTACGAGGGATGACATTACTGAGAAAGACTCAAACCACGAGATGGACGCACACAGGACTGAGCTTAAACCAGGACCAAAACACAAAAGTAAAAAGAATCCTCTGCCCTCTACCAGGCGAGAACTCTTCTGAGAAGTGGGGGACAAGAGCTGGGAGACACATCTTTCTGAGGCACAGGTGCACAGGAGAGAGCAAAAGCTGCGCGTGGAGCAAGAGCGCTGAGAAAAACCTTCCAGCACCTCGGTGCCCAGTCCATGTATGAGGAAGGGAGGAACCTGGAGTCAGCAGTACACTGAAGACAATCACAGAAACAACAAAACCCAAACCTAGCTCAGCGCCTGCCTAAATTAACTCAACCCTTTATGTCAATGACCAAGTAATACAAAAGGTATTTCCAGGCATAAATACTTCTCATCTCAGTGTCTACTGTTTAACATGTGAGGTCCAGCATTTACTCAAAATTGAAGAGAGACAGAAACAAAATGCCGGGGGAGAGAGAAAAAAAAAAGAACATTATCAAGAGATAAAACAATCAGACTGAGAGATGACCCAGATGTTCAAATTACAAGACAGAGATTTAAAATAATTATGACTGATATGTTAATGTCGACAGTGGGAAGAGAAATATGCATGAATAGATGAGATGGAAATTAAAGAGTCAAAGAGAAATGCCAGAAATCAAAAACAGAAGATATGAAAGGTAAAGAATGTCACTGAGGGTTCTTCATTAGACTCAACACAGCCAGGGAAAAAATCAGGGAACCTGAAGGTGAGTCAAAAGAAAAGTACACAAAATTAAACAAAGAGAAAAAAAAAAAGGGAGGGGAAAAAAAAAAATAACCAGAGCACCCAAGAACTGTGGGACAACATCCAAGAATCTAAGCAAAGAAATATTTTTGAAGATAACAGCCAAATAATTTCCAAACTTAATGAACCACATCAAAGCACAGATCAGGCTCAGAGAACTTCAAGCAGGACAAATGCCAAAATATGACCTAAACACAACTTATTCAAACTGCTAAAAACCAAAGATGGAGATAAAAACTTGAAGGCAGCCAGGAAGGGGGGAAAAAAAGGAATAAAGATCAAGATTATAACAGACTTCTTATCAGAAACTATGCAAGTAGGAAGACTAATTAATTTTCCTTTAAATTAGTGAAAGAAAAAAGTAACACAGAATATGACACCCAGCAAAAGTATCTTCCGAAAGCAAAGGTTCGTTTTTCAAATAAACCAAAACTGAGATGATTCACTGTTAACCAGACCTGTGCTAAAAGAGACATTAAAGGGGGTTTTCAGACAGAAGGAGCACAGTGCAAAAGTAATTTGGGTCTATATAAAGAAATGAAGAGTGCTTAAAATGGTCAAAATTAGAGTAAATGTAAAAGACATTTTTCCATATTTTTATTCATTCTAAAAGATAGTGACAATATAAATCAAAGAAAGTAACCACATAGGTTACTAACATTCAGTTTGTTAGACAACAATGCAAAAGATGAAACAGGAACTGGACATCACTGTTTTGCATGGAATTTTACACTATACATAATATTACTAGAAGGCAGACTGGAAGAAATTAAAGGTGTACACTGTAAACTCTAGGTCAAATGTAAAACAATTTTAAAGAGAAATGTACATAAGCCAATATAGAATTAAAAGCAGAATCATAAAAAATATTCAATTAATCCAAAAGTAGACAGAAAAAAAAAAAAAACAGAATTAAGTGACAGACTTAAATCCAACCATATCAATAACACATTAAATATAGTCTAAATACATCAATTAAAAGACAGTGGTCTTTAGATTGGATAAGAAAGCAAGGCTCATCTATATTCTGTATATAAAAAGCCCCGCTTTTATTAAATATTTAAAAGGAAATGTGCTGAAAGTAAAAGAATGGAAATAGATATAACATGCAAACAGTAATCAAAAGGAAACTAGGGTAGGTTATACTAATATAAGCCAAGAATTAGACTTCAGAACAAACAATATCACCAGGAATAAAGAGGAATAAGAGGGTTAATTCATCAAGAAGATGTAACAATCTAAATGTATATGCACACGACAACAGACCTTCAAAATAACAGTAAATAAAAACTGATAGAACTGAAGAGAGAAAGAAACAATTCCACAAAATTACATGGAGACGTCAACATTTCTCTCTCAAAAATCACTAGAGCAATTAGATACACAGTCAGCAAAGAGAGAGAAAACTTAAACACTATTAACCAACAGACGTAACTGGCATTTGTAAGAGTGTTTCACACACTAATGGTGTCACACACATCGCTTCAAACACTCACAGAACACTGGCCATGACAGGCCATGTTCTGGACCATAAAACGAACCCTGACAAATTGAAATGAACTGGAATCGCAAGAAGATGTCTTCTGACCACAACAGAATTAAACTGAAAATCAGCTACAGACAGACATCTGGAAAATCCCCAAATATTAAGAAATCGACATATTTCTAAATAACCCATGGGTCAAAGAGGAATTCACAAGGGAAATTAGAAAATACTTTGAATAGAATGAAAATAAAAAACATAGAATATTAAAATCTTTAGAACAGATCTAAAACCATGATTAGAGAGATATTCATAACATTAAAAGTTTATTTTAGGTGGTTGCCAGAGGTGGAGGCTGGGGAGTGGGGAAAATGGGTGAAGGTGATCAAAGGGTACAAACTTCCAGCTATAAAGTAAGTGTCATGAGGGTGTAACGTACAGCGTGGTGACTATAGTTAATAATCCTATATTGTATATTTGAAAGCTGCTAAGAGGGAAAGTTCTCATCACAAGGAAAAAACAGTTGGAATTGTGTAGTGATGTATGGTTATTATCCAGACTTACTGGGGTGATCATTTCACAATATACACAAAAATCGAATCATTATGTCATACACCTGAAACTAATGTTGTATGTCAATTATATCTCAATTTTAAAAATGTTTATTTTAGAAAAGAAGCATTTCAAATCAATGATCTGAAACATTTCATATCAATGATCTAATCTGCCAATTTAAAAAACTAGAAAAAGAGAAAATCAACTCAAAGTAAGCAAAAGGAAATATTAAAGATATGAGCAGAAATCGAAAACAGAAAAATAGGGAAAAAAGTATGGAACCAAAATCTGGATCTTTTAGAAGATCAGTAATTGATAAACCTCTATCCAGACTCATCAAAAAAAAAAGAGAACAGATTACCAAAATAATGAAAGAGGGGATACATAACAACAGATCCTACAGACATTAAAATAACAAGGTGATAAATACAGTTTTATTTCCATTAATTTGACAACTTACAGGAAGCAGACCAATTCCTTCAAAGATACAAACTACCAAAGCTCACCTGAGAAAGAAACAACTCAAACAGTTCTGACATCCCTTAAACGACATTGAATTCCCTGTTGAAAACCTGACTAAGAAATCTCTGGGCCCAGGATGGTTCGCTGACAAAGTCTATCAAACAAACAATGAAGAAAAAACATCAATTCTACACAATTTCTATTCTAGAAAACTTCTCAGTTCATTTTATGATGTCAGCATGACCTCAATTCTAAATTTGGACAAAATCATCACGAGAAAACAACAGACAAATATCCCACATGAACAGAGATGCAGAAATCCTCATATATCAACAGAGCTGAACCAGCAACATGTAAAAGCAGCAAATCTCTTTTAAAAGGTTTAATCATGTTTTAATCCTGACCTGGGATTATTTTCAAAGACCACAAGTGGCATCTGATTCCATTCTAAATTAAGTCTTGATGTAAATGCAGAATTTTATGTATCTAACTTTCCAAACCTACTTTCAAAGAAAAGACACAGCAAACAATTTAATTTAGGAAATTCTTAGGCAGATCATACAGAAGTTGAGACATTACAGAAGAAATTTTAGGATTAAAAGTAATCCATAACTTCAAGAACACACACTCTACTAAAGGGTAATGTTAACCTACATCCTTGGTTTTGAATAAAGAAATTCAGGTAAAGAGAAAGTTACGAGCCTGTACTAAAAAAAACTCAGTTCAGTTTCTTCAAGGTTTCCAAAATTTAGACCCAAAGCATAATCCCCCAATCTATTTTCTGAACCTACATATCCCGTTTGGGTTAGTTACTTACCTTCAACCTGGCTAGTATCTGGGCATGGTTTCTTCTTTGCCTCCAAATTCCCGGTTTTCTCATCAACATCCAGAAGAGGAATGTAGTCTGTTTTTCCGACAGTTTCTCCCACGACGTCGTCATAGGCCTCTGCCTCCAGCGTGGCAATAAAGTCCCGTTTGATCTCGCCCTCGATTTCTGGAGGTGGTTCTGTTAACGCATCTGCAAGACTGAGGTCAGCCATTCTGCACCACTGCGCCTGCCTGGGGGAGGAGGAGAAATGTTTCCTGTGATGAGTGCTGCACAGGGAAAAACACTCCTAGAAACTTCTGTCGGTTGTTTTGAACAAAAGCAAAAACAAAAAAATCTAAAATCTAAAAATTTAGAGCTAGAAAAGACTCCCTTCATTTTACAGATTAGAAAATTAAAGCTCAGTAACAGACAGTCTTACCCAAAGTAAATACTTTATTCTCATATCTCTGGGAGGTGAACCGAACACGTGCCATTTTGTCCTTTTCATTAGTAAGAAAAGGGAAGTATAAAAAAAGTCAATTTATCTAAAGTTATACAGCCAGCGAGACTCAAATCAGGTCATTTGATTTCAAGTCTTATAACCTTTTCAACTATTCCATATATCTCCATTTCCAAATCATGTCCTAAAATAATTCTTAAAAAGAATAAATAAGAGGTCAGATGAGATTAGATTTCCATTTTTAAAAAAAATGGCTATATTATTATCAGGCAAATGAAGTCACCTTTCTTGACCAAAGACTGTGAGTATGGGCCTCATCTTGGGTTAAGTATAGTTTCTTCATGGATCACTGTGGTTAACTATGTCAACCAAACTACACTTAGCTCTGCTGGCATGAAAAATACAGACATGTTCCCTGAATTAGCTGGGGGAGGCAGTTCCTCTCTGTGGTCACGGACATTATCATCTTTAGAGAACAACCAGGTTCTCGATTTTCAAATATAACCTTAAATTAAGAATTATAATCTAGTACAGGCAAAATTGTAGGTGAATAGCCAAAAAATACAGAAAAATATAGTAAATGGTACCAAAGGGCCTGCAATAAGTTGAGCTCCCAGTTCATACACAGCTCAGTCGAAAATAAAGTAGGCAGAGTAGCAGCTCTGCTTCCAAAGTCTTTTGTAACAGTCTCCAAGAGACTCATATGGACATATGAGCTTGATCAGGTAAATATGAATCAATTAGAAATCAATTAGTGTAATGGCTGCTGCTTATTCACACCAACACCCACTGCCACAGGGTCAGACCCAAGTCTGGAGTTTGGCAAATGAGAAGATGAGAAGAGACCGGCTGGGAAGGGACCATTTCATTCTGGAAGGAAGGCCACACGAGCGGTTCAGTTGCCCTGGCTGACTTCTTTCTCAAGTCCAAGTGAGCAACCTTCCGATCTTTCTTTTGCCTAGTCAATTTCTGTGGCTTGCAACCAAAAATTCTCAACTAATACATATAGTCTTTCCCCAATCGAAAATTTGAAAAGCCAAATGTACTATGATTCAAGCCACTTAATGGTCAGGCTCACCTTTCAAACTCTCCTTCGCTGTCTACTTCTCTCCAACAAATTTACTAAGAAAAAAGAAATACGGTCCTTCTAACTTCATCTTTGTCACACTCTCTCCTCCCACTTTTCCTATCCTGCACTACAAATATGAAAGTCATAAGCCTTTTTAATCATTATTTCTTCTTAATTTCCCCCACGGACCAAGCTGTGCGGCTACCACAATTACAGAATATACACAAAGCAAATATATCTAGAACTTTGAAAAATCAAAAGCCATCCCATCCCCAGTTCTCAAGTTCAACACCGAAAGGCTTTGATGTGCATGTCAATCTTGTAGAAAGTAATGGAGTGGCAGCATAGAGGCTTAAGGCAAGTCGATACGATAAACCAGACCAGAATAGATTCTAAGCTTAGTTCTACTACAAAGTACAGAGGGGATAAGCTCAGGAACAAGACCTTCTAGGCAAGTGTCCAGAAGAAAAAATAATAACATCTGTCCAGCACAAGGAATGCTGGGCGGGGCGGGTAACATCTATACAAGGTTTGGTGAAAACATTCACTACATATTCTTTATATTACATAGTTACAAGTTAAAACAAAGTACTAAGATTTGGAAAGATAATAAATATTGAATTTGTGTAGAGTTCTAAATAAAATCTTTCCAAAAATTTTAATGATAAATTTGAGCCTGCTTCCACGTGCCTACTTTTTTATACGAGGTCTCCTATTTTAACGCCTACCGTAATTCCTGATTATGAATTTTAAAAAATGATCTTTTCAAATTCTAGGTGGTTCCATCATACAAAAGGACAGTAGAAAGAGCTTTTTCTTCTATTCTTTTCCTTAAAACAAATGTTTAAATTTCTCATGATTATGCTACTAAGTTCCTAAATCATATCTTTCTTATGTAGTATTTCAAAATAATGAAGTTTGCTTCAAGTATACACAGATGTTACACTACTAACTTCAATAAAATTTGATTTCTAAAGAAGTAAGAAGGGCTAAGTATCACTAGTGATTCATTTATTACTTGACTTCTTTAAGCCATAAATGATGTCACTGAAGTCCCAGTAATTTGATTAAATTCACTTGTCTTTAAAATGTCAATTAAGTAAAGCCATTTTTTAAAGTCAATAATTATCTTTCAATGAACATATCAAGAATCATTTCTATATACACTGTGGATTCTCTTTTTAAATTGGTGAACTATTAAAATTTTGCTCTGCACAGCCAATGCTCTCCTGTTCCAAACAGCAGAGACGTATTCTAATCCCACTGTGTCACATGCAAAGTGGGAAAGCGAAAGGACTAGAGCGGCTGTGATTTCATGGGATTTAGCATTTTGATAACATCATTGAACGTACAGCCTAGATCCACAGCACAGCTTCTACAGAAATAAAAGGATTACTTAAATCTCAGGGTTTTGAGCATAAAACTAAAGTCTACACCTTCTTGCCACAGTAATCATCACATGACCATCAATAATACACAGACTTAAGCAATGTGTCTGTGAATACCTTATTCATTTATCACTTTAAATGTTTTATTCTCAATATTTTGTTTAAAAACTAAACACCGTCACTAGAGGATATAGATTTATCAATTTGCAAACAAAAATTTTGATTAACTAATGTGGTCTATCATGAGTTTGTGAAATGTGCATGCTATGCTATGCACCTGAAACAAATATAATAATGAATGTCAAAAATAATTTTAAAATTTTTAATGTGTATGCTAATAGCATTATTCAGAGTGGGACCTTTTCTATTTTGCTTCGTTAGTCTCAATGTGCAATTTCCACATAAACTGGAAAAATAAGTAATTCTATAATTGTGTGAAGCATTTTCGTTTTAGGTATAATTGCAAGATCTTATAACTAGTTTCTTGAACTTGATCACATTGGTGTAACCAATGCCATAAAAGAATTTTGTTTCTTGTTCTAAAATTGTAGAAAACTTAGAAAACACAGAATTGCTTACTTCAGTTGGGTCTTTTGCAGTAAGGTTCAGGCATGGTTTATCTGTCACTTGTTTTATTTGAAATTCTGTCATACCAATTAAGACATTTAGGCTAAGAAAACTGAAGATTATCAGGACATAAATTCAAATATGAGAAAACTCTTTTTATACTCTCTCATTAAAAAAAACTTAAACATTTTAAAAAGAGATGTAAAAAAACTAATACTGGATATAAGATAAAAACATTCAATTACTCCAAAAGCAGACAGAAAACTAGAATAAAGAACAGATAGAGCAAACAGCAACTAACAAGATAACAGATTTAAATTCAACTATATCAATAATCAAATTAAATATAAATAGTCCAAATTCACCACTTAAAAGACAGATCCTTCAGACTGGATACAAGAAATAAGACCCCACCTATATAAGGTCTACAAGAAACACACTTTTATTCAGTATAAAAAAAGAAATGGCGAGTATGTTGAGAAACTGGAACCCTCATGTACCACCAGTAAGAAGAAAAAATGGTATAGCCGCTACGGTAAACAGTATGGCAGTTCCTAAGGTAAAAGTATTGGCACAAAAAATTAAAAATAGAAATAATGTATGCTCCAGAAATTCTACTTCTGCATATATAGTTAATAAAATTGAAAGAAGGGTCTCAAAGAGATATTTGGACATCCATGTTCAGAGCATCATCATTCACAATAGCTAACACGTAAAAGCAATCTAGTGTCCACGAATAGATGACTAGATGAACAAAATGTGGTACATCCACAGAATGGAATGTTATTCAGCCTTAAACAGAAAGGAAATCCTGACACAAGCTACAACATGTATGAACCCTGAGGACATAATATTAGGTTAAATAAGCCAGTCACGAAATGGCACGTACTGTATGATTCCACTGACATGAGGTATTTAGGACAGTCAGACTCAGGGACAGGAAGCAGAATGGGAGTTGCCAGGGACTAGGGAAGGCAACGGGTAATGGGGACAGTGTCAGGTTTGCACAACGAAAAGGGTTCTTCAGATGGACAGTGGTGACGGTTGCACAACAGTATGAATGTACTTAATGGCACTAAACTTTACACTGAAAAATGGGGGGTTAAGACAAAAGGAAAGGGAGGTTGAAAGGACAAGGACAGAGAAAGATATACCATGCAAACATCAATCAAAAGGAAGCTGGGTGGCTATACTAATATACAACGAATCAGGCTTCAGAACAAACAATATCACCAGGAATGAAGAGGGACACTACATAATAATAAAGGAGTTAATTCATTAAGAAGACATAGCAATCTAAATGCGTACCATGTGACAGCAGAGTTTTAAACGACATGCAACAAAACTGGCAGAACTAAAAGAAGAAAAAATACCCACCGATATAGACAGAGATTCCAACCCCCTCTCTTAGCAATCATTCAGAACGAACTTTTTTCCTTAGTGAGGAAAATCAATATCCTTTTTTGGATATTGATTTTAAGCTGGTTATTAAGAAACAAAAAGACTCAGAAAAAACCTCTGACCTTCCCCACTGTTACCTGCCTCAAGGAATTCAGACAGAAAAACTTGCTCAGCATCATAACATAAACTAAACAAGGCAGACAGGGAGAAATCTAGGAAGCCTGGTTACTGAACTTCTCCTGTGTCCCATTGTGCCCAGGTGACACAGCAAGAATTTGTTCACCACGTGTTTGCTCTTTCTCGTCTACCTGTGAATTGCCTACTTTCCTCTGAACT
>KE763573.1:402-10789 GCA_000465285.1 Eidolon helvum | reverse complement strand
GACCATGAACCATGGCTCCACTGGGGCCCCCCCCCCCCACCTTCTGTGTGTAAAGCAGATGAGCTAACTGCTACACTATGGAACCACTTACAGAAGAACTCTTAATTCTTTATTGAACATTGTGATAATTAAGTATTTTTTAAGTTTTGCAGAAACGTGGAAACTTCAAGCAAAATATGGTAATAGAACCACATACTTTAGAAAATCCTACCTTCGAATAATAAAAGTAAAAGTAGAAATTCTTCAATGGCTATTTCCTCTCTTAATAAACAAAATAAAATGTTCAGAACAAAACAGGAGATAAGTCAATAAATAAAAGAGAGATAAAGATTTCCAGAGATCAATTACTTAGGTCTCCAGAAAAAATAGTAGAGATTTTAATGTCATTGCTGGAGGGCCTGAAGGCTAGAGTAGGATTTGGGAGCAGCCAGGGAGAAAGTAGCTTTAATATTTTATTTTGGAGAGGTGACAGTCAATCTCTGCTGAGTTACAAAGAGCGTCTGTATCTGTGCAAAGTGACGTGGAGCAGGAAGATTCAAGAGCAGATCTAATAGCCATATCAACTCTCAAATTCCTGGGCTGAGTATGAATTACTTCCAAAATCAGCTGTGGTATGTGATTCTTGTTACCCATTGCTAACTTCTAATTAATATGTGCTTTCTTAGGGTTAATAAGCCATATTATTCTTAATAACATTTCATTTTACATGAAAATATTTATGAGTCAAATTCCTGGGTCTTGAGAGAGACAGGAAAGGTAGAAATTACCCAATTTTGAGAAAGAAATTTGGCTCCTGAAGTCTAATTGGTAAGAAGCTTGATAATCTACAAACAAGACACTGGAAGCGAAATCTTAAACTATGTTCACTGCAACTATGCTGGGCAATACGTCAAGATGGTAACAACAATGAAAATAGTTAAAGCTGCCATTAATTGAATACTTACTAGGAGTCAGGCTGTGTGATGGTAACTTTACATATACTTTCATCTATTCTTTATAGCGATTTATAAAATAGTGTCATTATTATCCTCAGCTTACAAATAAAACACCCCTGATTCTTAGAGAAGTTGAGTAATTTACTTTAAGTGATTCAGCCATGAAGTAGCAAGATAGGATTTAATTTTATTTCTTAAGATTTCAAACCTAGGTTTTTAATGACTTGAACAGTATGCCTCTAAATTCAAAGAAAAAAATATGTTATTTATTTAGGGGGTAATTGGTGAATTGGGATATTAAATTCTTTTTCCTGTTTTCCTGAAGTCTTCATTGCAGAGCTTATAGTTCTAAAAGACATAGTTAAGTTAATCAATGAAATTTTGCACCAATGTAAATGAAGCACACATTTAGGTTTGTAAATCATGAAAAAATAAGCTTTATTTGGTCATAAAGAACACTCGAGTTTACAATATGTTGTCATGGAAAGAGTTTAGAGCCCAAAGGCACAACTGTATATCATAGTTCTGCCCCTATTAATTTCATTATCTTGAGCACATCACGTGACAGTTCTGAGACACAATTTCTTTGTCCTTAATTGGGAGAAAATATGTATCTGCCTTACAGTACATTGTAAGAATATAAAGAGATAATGAATGGGAACACATCTGCAATGATTCTTCTCTTTGCAAAAATAAGAGATTAAAAGTCCAGTTTAATAACACTAGTGTTTCTCAATCAAACTATTTAACTGAGAAAATAATTTAATTGAGAACAAATACTTAACCTATGCTAGGTAACCTGGTCTTTCAATTAGGATTATGGAATGCTTTAAATTCTCTTATTCCATGGAAGATTGTCAATTATAAGTGCACTTTCTTTACCTTTCAAATAAACCTTCAAGAGAGAGTGCCCCTGCCGAATCACCAATATCTTACTCCTAACCTTTGATATGTCATGATTGTTCTTCATTACAATTTTATTGATAAGGCCTTGACAAGAAATAGAGATTCTTTAACCTTTCTTGTTATTAGGTAAAGGAAATGTTTAAGGTGGAATTTATTATAGATCATGAATTTAAATGTAGAAAACTAATATTCATGACTTTATATTCATTGAAAAAAACTTAACCTTTAAAGATCATTAGTTTTCAGGGTAGTCAATAAAGTTGAACTAAGCAACACAAGGGCAGATGTACAAGATTAGGAAAGAAAATAGATCATAATTTATATTATATTATATATTACATATTTATCATATTATAATTTAACATTTGTTGAGCAGCATTCTCTATGCTCTCCACAAGTAGCAAAAAATATCTTTAGAGCTCAAATTTCTAAAGTAAACTACCAGGGGAAATAAGTTGCTTTTTAAAAATTATTATTGAAGTATAATTGACTGACGATACCATATCATTTTCAGGTGTACAGCATAGTCATTCAATATGTATATACACTACAAAGTGATCACCATGATAAGTTTAGTTACCTTTTGTCACCATACAAAGTTATTACAGTATTATTGATTATATTCTCTATGCCATTCGTTATAGTCCTGTGACTTATTTGTTTTATACTTGGAAGTTTGTACTCTCAATACTTCTCACTTATTTCATCCATCCCCTTACCCTGTGTTCCTCTGGCAACTACCAGTTTATACTTTGTATCAATCTATCTCTATTTTGTTGTTTATTTGTTTTGTATTTTCGATTCCACAGATAAGTGAAATCACATATTTGTCTTTCTCTATCTGACTTTTCACTGAACATAATACCCTCCAGTTTTATCCATGCTGTTGCAAATGCCACAATTTCATTCTTTTTATGGCAGAGTAAGATTCTATTGTGTATACCACATCTTCTTTATTCATTCATCTATCAGAGGACACTTACATTGCTTCCTTATATTGGTTATTGTAAATAATGCTGCAGTCAACATAAGGGTACATATATCTTTTTGAATTATTATTTTTTTTCTTTAAATAAATACCCAGACATGGAATTGCTATCATATAATAATTTTTAAAAAGTTTTTGAGGAACCTGCATATTGTTTTCTATAGTAGCTACACCAGTTTACATTCCTTCCAAGAGTGTATGAGGGTTCCTTTTACTCTACATCCTCATTAACACTTATTATGTTTTGTCTTTTTGATAATAGCCATTCTAACAGGTTATGAGGGGTATCTCATTGTGGTTTTGAATTGTATTTCCCTGATGATTAGTGATATTGAGTATCTTTTCATGTGCCTGTTTTCCCTCTGTATATCTTTGGGAAAATGTCTATTCAGGCCCTCTGCTCATTTTTAATCAAATTGTTTATCTTTTTGATATGTTTTGGGTATTAACAGCCTATCAGATTTATGATTTGCAAACATCTTCTCCAACTCAAGAGGTTATATTTTTTTATTTTGTTGATTATATCTTTTACGGTACAAAAACACTTTAGTTTGACACAGCTCCAATTATTTATTTGTGTTTTTGTTATCCTTGCCTAAGAAGACATATTCAAAAATACATTGCAAAGGCTGATGTCAAAAAGCTTGCTGCATATATTTTCTTCTAGGATTTTTATGGTTTCATGTCTTATGTTCGAGTTTTTAATCTATTTTGAGTTTATTTTTGTATGTGGTATAAGATACTGGTTCAGTTTTATTCTTTTACATATAGCTGTTTATTTTTTCCAACACCATTTATTAAAGAGACTATCTTTTTCCCATTGTATATCCTTGTCTCCTGTGTCTTAGAACAATTGACCGTATATGCATCAGTTTATTTCTGGACTCCATTCTGTTCTAATGACATATTTTTTTTTTTTGTTCCAGTACCATATTGTTTTGATCATATGACTTCCTTGTATAGTTTGAAATTAGAGACCATGATACTTCCAAGTTTGTTCTTCTTTCTCAAGATGCTTTGACTATTTGGGATCTTCTATGGTTCCATACAAATTTTAGGATTATTTGTTCTAATCTATGAAAAATACCATTGGTATTTTGATAAACATTGCTCTAAATCTGTAGATTGTTTTAGGTTGTATAATAATTTTGACAATATTAGATTTTTTTTTTAATTCATGAGCACAGAATATTCTTTTATTTATCTATGCCTTCTTCAATTTCTGTTATCAATGTCTTATAGTTTTCAGAGTACAGATCTTTTACTTCCTTGATTAAATTAATTCTAGAAATTTTATTGTTTTTGATGCAATCCCCCCTGAGATTGTTTTCTTAATTTTTTTATAATATTTTGTTATTAGTATATAGAAATCCAAAATATTTCTGTCTATTAATTTTATATCCTGACACTTTATTGAATTCATTTATTAGTTCTAGTAATTTTTTCATGGAGTCTTTAGGTGTGTGTGTGTGTATGTGTGTGTGTGTAATATTATCTGCAAATAATGACAGTTTGATTTCTTTCCAAATTAAATTGTTTTATTTGTTTTTCTTGCCTAAGTGCTGGAGCTAGGACTTCAAATATTATGTTGAATAAAGGTGATGAAAACAAGCATTCTTGTCTAGTTCCTGACCCTAGAGGAAAAGCTTTGAGCTTTTAACCATAAGCTATAATGTTAGCCATGTATTTGTCATATATGATCTTTATTATATTGAAGTATGGGCCCTCTATACCCACTTTCTTGAGGGTTTTTACTATAAATAAATGTTAAATTTTGTCAAATGCTTTTCTTCATTGAGACAATCATAATTTTATCTTGTTTTGTTAATGTGGTGTGTCATTTTGTTTGATTTGTGGAAGTTAAGCCATTCTTGCTTTCCTGGAATAAATCCTAATTGATCATGGTGAATGATCTTTTTAAAGCATTGTTGAATTTGATTTACTAATGTTATTGAAGATTTTTGCATCTATATTCATCAGTGTTATTGATTGGCCTGTAATTTTTTTTTTTCTTTTTTGGTAATATCCTTGTCTGGGTTTGGTATCAGGGTAATGCTGGCCTCCTAAAATGAGTTTGAAAGTATTTCTTCCTCTTCAGTTCTTTTGGGAAAAATTTAATAAGAATAGGTATTAACTCTTCCAATGTGATTCTAATGTATGTTTTCTTATTGTTGAGTAAATTTTTGTAGCTTAAAATGTCCCTTTTCAAGCCTCTGTTTGCATCACGTTTGCTGACACCCCTTTGACTAAAGCAAGTCACATGGCTAATTGCCAAGTCAGAGTGGGAGAGGGCTGCAAAGCCACAGAACAAAGTGTATATATATTTAGAGGACATTAATTCTGGCCATTAATTCTGACTGTTCTGAATATAAGCAGGGAGATGAAGATAAGGGTTAAGAACATTCTCACTTACCCCTTTGTTTATAATTGATTATGTGAGAGCATAGTCTACTACACAGACAATAAACTAGACATACTCTTGTTGGTATTAAGAAATGTTTTTCTTCCAAAACTTCTCAGAAGGGAGAAAAAATGCTTGTTGTATTTTTCAGGTAGAAGTAGCCTTGTCTGCTGGTAAACACATGGTTCCAGAAAAGAATAATATAATCCCTTAGTAAGATGCAGTCTTGATGTGGGATTCCTGCCTGAGCTACTCCACATCAGAACCTTCTCCAAGAATAGCCGATAGTATTGTGCCCTCTCATCCCCAATATTCAACAGCTTCTTGAGCACACATTATTTAGTTGATAATTAAGGTTTATTGATTCAATTCACCCCTTAAACACTCTTTTGTAAGAGACTGAGTCTCATTATACTCTAAAATTATACCCTCAGCTAATTCATTCTTCCATTCTTATTGAATACATTAATCGATGATACATTTATTTCTAATTTCTAATTAGTTACAGCACATAATCCCAAATTTATTATAGAACACTTTATCAATATATCTATGATATGGCCAAGGTGAAAAATTCAATGTTCATCTCATAATCTAAAATTTATTTTTAATCTATTTTATAATTTCCTATTTTGGCCTTCATATAACCTACTAGGCCCTAGAGAGTTTAGCAAGCACACATAAACTTACTTGAAACTGCTAATATATTCTGTGCTTTTATCTGACACCAAAGGCTCTTTTATATTTACATTATTGTTGGCTAATATCCTATTTCCCTTGAGAAAAAGATTTATTACTGTATGTTATTACAAATCTACACCTTTATAGTGGAGGACACCAAGGCTAGGCAGGGTGAGGTGGCTGATGCAAAGTGACTAAGTATGTAAGCAAAAGAGAAAGGATTCAAAACCTGATGTCTCAAAACATCAAGTATTTACTGGGTATTTAAATAGATAATCAAGCCAAATATAACTAACAACATTTGAAAAGTAGATTGTGTTTTAAAAAAGATTGTGTTTTGAATTTTTGTAGTGATTCCTAGCATAGGCTCTATTCTGGAAGGGAGCTAAATTATGCGCATAAATAGTCATATTACAAAATGATATATGACATAAAAAAGTACTGATGCATTTTCCAAACCAAGTTCTAACTTTTTACCTCCCAGGATATTATTGTAACTTGATAGTAAACAGCAAAACCATAAGGTCATAGGAACTATGCTCTCTCACTTCTAGTGAGTTTGAGTAACTATATTCTTAACACACTCAATTTTTGATGTAATTTATAACTTGCTACATTATCTGTTGCAGGACACTGTTCAAAATATTTTACATGAATGCTATATCATATTTATTCAAAACAGAAATTAAAATATGCTCATTTATTTTGTAAATTTTAGACTGATGAATATTCTTTGTGTGAATCCCAGAACAAGTAACACTTTTT
The DNA here is from genome assembly GCA_000465285.1 of Eidolon helvum. Lineage (NCBI taxonomy): Eukaryota > Metazoa > Chordata > Mammalia > Chiroptera > Pteropodidae > Eidolon > Eidolon helvum. The sequence continues at coordinate 4,113 of KE763573.1, read as the reverse complement.
CAAGAACATATATGAGGTGATAAATATTATCTTTCTAATGACTACATTTTTTCTCCCTTTCTTTGAAGAGTAGCTCAGGATCCTGATCATGTTTCACTGCAGAAACACATATCTAATGATACATGAAAAAGATAACAAGGACAGAAGTTAAGATGAACTGAATAAAAAGTCATTAATGAGCATATAAAAATATTCAGAAAAATGTTTGGAAAGAAAATGGAAATTTAAACATTCTTTTTCTCCTAAATTTGTTGTAAATAGATAAAACAAAAGCAGCTAGAGGATTCTTTTTTTTAAAGAATGAATCATAAACATGCTTCTTTTGCTTTTGTCCTAACTTCTAATTTACTTTCTCATCAATCAATATAATCAATGGGCCTGAAGTATTAAATCCACATCCAGCAGAGGGTGGGAAAGATTTTAACAGTAACTTTAACTTGCCATTAAAATTGTGAAGGGACGGAAATACCTGAAGTTACTAAATGAGCTTCAAGATGTAGTGGTTTGGATACTGCAGATGTTGTTCTATCACGATAGTCAAGGATTGGACATATTCTTGGATGAAGAGTAAGTCATTGTTTTGGCAGTTAGAGACTGTTGTCTGATGCTATTGGAAGAGATATAATTCTTTATTTTTATGAAGTTCAAATGGGACAATATTTTATTGGACTAACTCTGAATGAGCCAACATTAACCGAATGAAAATTGTCAGGCAGCATTTTAATACTATTGTCTGCTCCATGTTCTATAGTCCTGTGATTTTTCACATAGGGTAAGTGATAATAAAAACTAAAAAGAAAGTTAAGAATGACAATTTAAAATAATTTATTTTAAAGAAAATTTTACAATGATAATATTATATATAGTAATCTTAATTTAATTCTTAACAGTTGAATTTTTATTATGACCATTTTCAATAATATATTCAATTTTAAATGTACATATTTAAAAATTTTAATTGATGTAAGAATACTTATATTCATTTATAAATGTTATTCAAGTGATATCAGATAATAATGATTGTGGATAATGTCAGTGTTAAATGCAAGAACAAAATGATAATAATCACATATTAAAATTCATGAGAGCATAAAATAAATAAAATAATGTCTTTATATAAAAGAGTGACACATTTTAGACTGCTTAGTAGGGGAGGATATTTTTGAATTGTCAGCATAATAAAGGGGTGACACAACCTACATGTTATTGGATAAAGTCAGACATTGTGATCATAAACAGTTCTTCTAATTTGGTATGTGGAGTGAAAAACGGGAAAGGAGAAACTTAAACTAGAGCTTATTCAAAAAAGGAGATAATATTATGTGTAGCAGACTGAAATATGCAGAGTGTAAAATCTGTCTAACAGGAGATAGTGTGAATGTTGAAAAAGAAAAAGGTAAAAACGTACAAACAAAAACAACTAGATGAAATATGTCATTACTAGTTCAAATGTGGTTCCATGACAATGTTTGGATGTGATAGGCCTCTTTTTAATGTTAGTTAGAGTTTTGTTTTGCAGACTTAAAATCAGAACAAGAAACTGGAATGTTCAATGTAATAAAGCTCTGATGAATCAACAATCATCTAGAGAGGCAAGTATCTCTACAATGGCTTATGTTTGCCAGATAAAGTTTCACTCCCTTGCTCAGTATTAAGCTCTGAAAATTTATTTCTTCTGAACACATTTTTGCCCACTCACCTTCTATGATTTATCATTGTACTTCTTCAGTTGATCAATTAAAAAGTAATTGATTTAGTAAAATTCTAGTTCTGAGGCTATATTCGGCTAATCTTTTTTCACTCATTGATTCCTTTCATTGAACCTATATTCTTGTAAAATATATTGTTTACTTGTAAAACTTGTTAGACTTTATAAACTGGAATCATCCTATATATATTCATAAATGATTTTTTACTCAATATTATACCTTTGGATATTAGTCCATTTCAATAAATGTATGTGTAATTTAATCTTTTACTTTCTTACTATATTCATTCTTTCTTTTAACTAGTGTTTTTAAAGTGGGTCAATTATAAAAAACAAAGTGAAGTCGTTGTCTTCTTTACTCTTTGTCTTTGGTACTCTGTCTTTTAACTGCAAAATTGAATTAATTTATATCTATTTTAAACAATGTGTAAAGGTTTGTCTTTACATGTTGTTTCTGCTTTTCTGTTTTTATGCCAAGGTACTTGTTACACGAAAATTATGAGATAGTATGTGTTAGTCTAAACCATAAGCTTTGAGGTTATTTGTTACATAATAACAGATAATAAAAATTGCTAAAATATTAAGATAAAACAATTCCTTAACTAACATTCTATTTTGAAGGATGACTTTGACCAGATATTTCTCATCTTCCTTCATTAGTTTGTTATGCACTGTTAAAAATCTTCCTTTGAATAACACAGTTGCTTGGCAGCTGTTGAATAGCTCTTCTCATTAAAAGATAGACCTATGTAGTAAACTTTTTCTCCTTTTCCCTTTCTCCCCTTGGCAATCCTGCAAACATCAGGCCATTGTGAAAGCTGCAGACAATCTTTCATTATAAAAGTAAAGAAAATATCCACGTTTGTTAGCAAAAGTGGTGTGAAAGCTCTTTATTAGAGATATAGTGGTTATGAATTTGCATAGCAAAGACAGTCTCAAGTTCAAATGTTGGATCTACCATTTATTGTTTGGCCTTGGGCTATTTAGTTTCTTGGAGCCTCAATATTTTTATGTATAAAATGTTGTTGAAAATAAAATATCTATCATAGAGTTGTGAGGGTTAAATGAATGACTTTGTGTAAAGTGGTTAGAGCAGGGCCTGGCTTACAATTTATGCTTAAGTAACTTATGATTATCTTAAATAAATATTTTCCTGAGAGACCTGGCCATTGGAATGGTTTATTTTTCTTTCTTACTTTATACCTTCCCAGTCTCCAAGGAACCAGGTTTATAGTGGCAGCCAGTAGGAAACCAGAAATTCCAAAGACAAACAACATACAAAAAGTCTGAATGACAAAAGGAATGACTGAAAGAAAGGAGTTCCAGGGTGGGAGAATTTACTCTGAACCTTGAGGAGGAAGACATTAAATACCTTGCTGTCAGTAATTGAGAACAGGTATCACTGGAAAAATAAGAGAGGAGTAAACAGTGGAATAGGCAGCAGAGCTAATTCCCGATCTCTACCAGATGAGGATGTGGTGTAGGATTGGAATTTGTCATTTGAATTGAAAGAAAAAGCCTTAGAGATGCTATGCATGTGCTGACTAGCTAGAAGCAAGGCCATTAAGAATATAAATTGTATTTTGTCTTTTCCTTTCATAATAAGGTTGTAGTAGTACTGTTAGTATACATGGAAAAGGCCCCAAAAAAAGAATATTATTAAATTTTATTTAAAAAATTTATAAATAATGTTAAAATTAGTATAATTTTATATTTCTCCAAGTATAGTTACATGTATGAAGAACCAATGTCTACACAGTATTTCCTCATTTTCTAAATGAAGATATTAATCAACTTATAACTACATATAGTTTATACATTTACTTTTCCATTTTTTTCTTCCACAACCATTTTTTTTGTTCTAGTTAGAGATTGTAATGTTGTCATTGTAATTGTCAAAATCACAGAATTTGTGCCAAAATATTAAAAGTGTGCTCCAATATTTATTTACTTTCTCCATTTACCTACTTGTTTAATCAAGTTATTGTGTGTTAGTCCGCTGC
>KE763569.1:24532-36968 GCA_000465285.1 Eidolon helvum | reverse complement strand
AAAGTACACTAGCAACACAATAAATAGCCACAGAGCCAGATGTTCCATGGGGGAAAGGTAAAGATTTGAAAGTCAACCAACCTCCCCATAATTCTGGAACTGAACCCCCACTCCTGAGAAGAACCTGGCACAATTTAAACCCCAACCCTTTAAATCTAATTGTAGAGGCTCTTAAGAGAGTGTGCCGTTATGCTAAGTCATGCAGAACTAGCTCATAATAAAAGCACCGCAGGAAAAAAAAAAACACTACTAGAGGCTAATCCAACCCCCAAGGACAGAGATGACCAGCAAAGCCTGGAATGTTACAAAGGAGGACTAAAACGGAAAGTTCAGCGAAGGAAACAGTTCTCACCCTGCTTGAGCAGATCAGTGGCAAATGAAAGACCCAGAGCTAATTCATAAAAAACGCTCAGAGTTCAAAGTCATCTGAGGGTCTTAAGCAGGGTCCTTTTAGACAGAAGGTCAAAGGGTGTTATCTAAAAGCACAATTCACATTGACTGAAAGCTATTTATTTTTATAGGAAATGTTTTCTAGGATGGTATGGGATAAACAAAAATGTATGCATGATCGTATCTATTTTTATGATGAGATACTCATCCAGAATCATAAATTCTGTGTTAACATCTTAAAAGCTGGTTCTCCCAGAGTATGTGATCCAACTTGTTCTCTAAGCAGCCTCATTCTTAAGTGTTCAGAGAGGCTCGGTTGACATTCTGTCTGCTCTGACTCTGCTGGCGTCGGATGGAATCACATCTGCACATTTCACCTCCGCAGCTCACCAACCACTCAGCTGGTTGGTGACAGATGCCCCTTCTCTTCTCGATGTCAGCCTTTCAAAATGCATGTGGTAAACATGGACTAAGTGTATGTTGGTAAAGCACAGAGCGCAAAGGAATTCTATCAAGGTGTCGTGCGTTCTTCCACTTGCCAGCAGACTCCTTTTTTGCTGTTAACGTGCGGGTGTTTGTGACTCCTTGCCCTTTCCCAGATGGTTTCTGACAGGAAACATGTCACATATTCTTTTCACAGTGGTGTCGGCAAGGCCAGTGTGTGAAGTTTGGGGAGCACGGGCCCCGGCCCATCCACGGCCAGTGGTCTGCCTGGTCGAAGTGGTCAGACTGTTCCAGAACTTGTGGTGGAGGCGTCAGATATCAAGAGAGACACTGCAATAACCCCAAGTAAGGCTCCAGCAGAAAGCATTCGTGAGGTCCCAGCCTTCAGCCTGTGACTTACTGGCTGCTTTTGTTTGGCTCACATCCTGTTTTCAAATGTGCTTTTCTTCCCTCCAGTTCACAGCCATCCACTAGGGTTTTACTGTTTGCCTAGAAAGGTCATATGCACTGGGGGGAGGTATGGTAGACAGAAACTAAAAACGGTGAAGGAGTTATTCTACATGTGAATATGATCAAGGATTCCAGTAATGGTCTGAGCTACTTTCTGAATCTAAATTAGGGCTATAAAGTCACGCAACGGAATGCCTGTGATACTGTAGAACAGAGAAGCTTGGCTGGTAGAGTTGTGTGTCCCTCTCAAACTGATGATCTGGAGAAAGAATGCCGATTTTTGCGCTGCAGGAATGTACATCAACACGTGTTGACAGATCTGCCTGACTTTTCAAGAGAAACCAAAAATCTAAAAAAAAAAGTTGTGCGAAAAATTTCCCAATTCCTAAACTATTGATGACAAATTCAATTTTCTTTAAAAAAAAAAAAAACAAAAAAACATAAATTGAGGACTCATCAAAACATCTGCGGGTTGAAATTGGTCTGTGGTCACCTGTGGGCACCCTCTGGTCTAGTACTAAGATTCTGAACTTCAGTTTGCTCTATAGGAAAAAGAAGGTGATTTGATGTTACTTTTATCTGCTCAAATCCCCCCGTGAAACACGTGTATATTTCCTGATTGGCATGGTTATTTAGAAAGAACCAGGTTTTGGAGACAGAAAGATCTGACTCCAAATCTTCGGTCTGCCCCTGATTAACTGTGTGACTTCGAGAAAGTCACATGAACTTTGAGCTTGGGTTTATGTACAGAAAGGAGATAATAATACCCAGCTCTGAAGTTTTGGGATGGATTAAAAATTGCACTGTAGAATGTCTGACACACTGAGGAGCGTCGAGTGGGCATTCAACAAAGGGTTCTGAGGTGCATGTGGTTTTCATCATTTCATCTTAAACTCACCAGGAAGGAACACAGGGTCACAGAGGGCCAGCCCTGAGCAGCAGTGGGGAGAGGCCTTACTAGTGAAAGTGAGCTTTGGAAAATACTGTGGAGTGAGGAGAATGTGATAGGACATTGGCAAATAGTGGATTTAATTTTACAGCATGATTTGAGTGGTGGCATAGCATGGAGGGTAGGAATACACACTTACTCCCAATAACCCGCATCTTCCTGGCCCACCACTTCCTAGCTCTGTGGCAAGACAACTTACTCTCCCTGCTCAGGCATCATCCTTTGCAAAAATGGGATAAGGATAGCACCTTCATCAACTGAGTTAATATTTATACTGTGCTTTTTATGCGTGCCTGGCAGGTAATAAACATTGCATTAAAATGTTTGGTACATTGAGAACTAAAATAAAGAATGAGATGAGAGCCCAAGGAAATTTTTAAAATAGTAAATAATGATGTGAATGCAGGCTGAGCTGAATCAAAAGGCCAATTTGTTCCAAAATATAAGAGAGGGTTAGGACATACATTAACCATGGTTTGTTAGGTGCTTTTTGGAATATCTCAGACTAATATAGCATTTCTCAATGTTGGCACTACTGACATTTTAAGGTGGAAAAATTTTTTTTGTAGAGGTTGGTGCTGTACATAGCAGGATGTTTAGCAGCATCCCTAGTCTCTACCCACTAGAAACCAGTAGAATGACTCTTGTTCCCACCAAGCCTCCAACTTGTGACAACCAAAACTGTCTCCAGACATTGCCAAAAGTCCTGTAGGGGACAAAGCCATCCCCAGTTGAGACTTACTACTCTGATCAGACCCAGTAATTATGTATAATTGTAGGGAGGTTTGTGATGCAGTTACAATTTAAACCAGATCATTAAAACCACTCTCCTGAACTTTGAACATAGCCCATGTCTTGGATAGGATTGTTAAAATTCATTATATTACTTTTCATTTTTGCAGCATAGTTCATGGATCTGGTTTTCATACATCACAACATTTTACAGTTGATATTTTCCCAAGAAATAAATAGATTACCTAACTTAATAGCTTTGTTGGTAAAGTGCATGAATGATGCCCCCGAGATTTAAATTAAAACCTCTCCCATATCTGTGGGATTGAGAACTCTTATTATAATAGGGCATTGTTCATGGAAATATCATATTGTAATTTTAGAGATGCGTAATAGAAAAATTAATCACTAAAGTAGTTCCACTTGGTGCAGTTTTATCATTTTAAAAAGATTAAAGCTAATCAGGGTACTGTTTGCTTTAATTAAGCTTTAAGTCACAAATAAAACAAGTAATCAGCTATCCTGAGACAATTGAATTAGTTCCCTGTTCTTATTTCACTTTATTATAGTAAAGCTGTTTTTTCCTCCTTATTTCAAGTTACTGATTTCTTTCTTCCTTCAATTTCAACATTTGGTCTGTTCACATCACTCAGACTAACCATTTTTATTTTTTTGATGGTAAAAGCAGTGTGAGCTTTTTATTTCACACAATGATAGTTTTTCCAGAACATATTTTTGTTGCATCAAAAATGAATCATTTCTGGCAGATTCACAAATTTATAAAACCTTTCAGCTTTAGGAGAGTTTATAGATTATCTAGTTCTGGATGGCAAGTATCAGGTACATGTGACTCTTCTTTTTCCCATGTCTGTGACAGACATTTTTAATTGATCAAAGTCTTATTTTCTACTGAGCCCTCAGCAACCTTCTCCAAATACTTCTCCACACATTTTTTCCCCCCAGTCAGGTTAGAACAGATACATGAGTTGTAACCTTTAGTCTAATCCAGTTATTTTACAGGGAGGTAACCAGGGGTGGCAGAGGGTCCCATTTATAGCAGAAACTCTTACCCAGGTCACCAAGCTCATCATAATAGAGTCAGACCAAGAGCCCACAGTCTCAATCCTTTGACATTTTTCTTGGTTCCCTAACTTGTTACACTTAAAGAGAGCCTAGTGAAATTCTATAAACTCTGTTCAAGAAAATAGTGAAATTAAAATAGTGAAAATTAAACGTGCTAAGGCATTCTAGAACTTTCATAAAATGTTAATCTATTTAAGAAAGAATAATATGCCACTAGACTCATAGTTTCAGAATAATAATTGAATCAAATCTCTGGCTCTTTTTCCAGCCAGTAATTTTCAGGCTCAGCTGATTATCACAATCACCAGGTGTGCTTTTAAAAAATTGATTTCTGGATCTTCCCCATCGTATATTTTTATTGAGAATGTCCGTGGAGGGCCCAGGAATGTGTGCGTGAATGTGTGCGTGTAGAGATATGTATGTGTATTTAGCACAGCTCCCCAAATGATTCCAATGATCAGCCAGCAGCCAACATTATAACCATTTATAGGAAGGACTTGATAATTATGCAGAAGCAAATTATGGGTATTACTTTATAATAGTCTAATGCAAAGACAAAATCATGTGGCTAGACATTTCCGTTTATATTTTTGTTTTTAATCTTAACAAACTTATTACACCAAAGGACGTCATAGTAGAATTTTCTGTTAATTTATCCTACCATTCATGTTCAGAGCTGCAAAAAAATGTACCTGTTTTTTGGGATTTGGTGGAGATGTCCAAATTCTTGCAAGTCATTAAAAGTAGAAAGAATTTTAAAATAGTTATAATTTATTTGTGCTAACTTTGCCCTAGCTGGCCCTAAATTCTTTACAAATGTTATCTCAGTTAATTGTCAAAATTGCCCTCACTTTACTGATTAGGAGGGTAAATAAAATTGCCTAAAGTTAAACTAGGTAGAGGCAGAGAATATTAAAATCCAAGTCTGCCCATTTATAAAAGGCCAGCTCCTTGACCATTGTGCATTATTTGCTTCCTCTTCTGAGCCCTGGTCCTGTTGCCTAACCCAGTTAAGTGCAGGCAATGGGAACACAATCCTGAAGAATCAGGAGATGAGGTTAGGCTCTGCTCTCTTCCGTGTGACCTTTACTCAGCAAGTTTTGTGAGCTCTGTCAGCCATTTTTCACATCTATAAAGTGAGGGGATGGCTATGTGAGTTTTGAGGTCTTTTCCGTGGTATAGTTTCTGAGTTGAAAAAGTAACACATGGGGTTCTTTTTCCCTTTATTGAGTTTAAATAGTCTAAATGAAGGTTATTTGTAAAATCTATCTCACACTGAGTTTTAAATATGCCTCGTAAAGATGACCAAGAATAGTAAGGCTATCAGATGGTACTTTAAGGTTTTTCTAAATGCTTTTTAGGTAATGATTTAAGAAGTCCTCAGGGATTTGATCTAGCACAAGGACCGCTGAATGTTTAAGTAGTTACCCCAGAATGTTTTGAAATAGCAGAAAAATCTCATTCTGGCAGTATGACACTTCCCGTTTCTGTTGAATCCATTTTAGCATGCTGTTATAGGAGGATTTGATAAAATATGCTGAAGCAAATCCAGGGGTGTTTTATAGCATTCTTGTGCTTCCTAAAGAGACAAAGAATTTTAAGCGCATAAATTTATTAACCTAGAGCCTTCTTTCATGTTACATGTTTGCATTGAGCTTTTGTGTGAGACAACCCATCGTTGGGTATTAGCCTTTTGAGAAAACTACAAAAAAAGTGAGAACGAAAAAAAGCAATTGCTTTGTGCCTAGAGTAAGCTGGATACGATGTTATTGGTAATTTTCAATGTGGTTTGTGCTCCGTTTTTATTTTGCTTTTTGGTTTTCACAGCCTGCCTACCAAGATCCTAAAGAGCTTGCCATTAGATCATAAAATTATTTATGTTCTAATGGGATTCCCTACTCAGGAAACCCATTTCCCATCGCTCTTGTCAAGAAAGGAGTAGGCCACCTGCAAAGTTAAAATGTGATTGTGCAGATGAAAACAAGGGAATATTTTGCCTTGGAGTTTCGAATCAATTTGAATAAAACACACAAGAGTCAGACTATAATCAAAATATCGGCTCCATGACTGACAAAGCTGGATTGAAAACATGGCTAAGGGAGTTTTCTGCTCTTTCTCCCCAGTGTCCTGGACTTCTACATAGCAGCAGGTGCAGGGCAAATGGTAGGGAGATGACGAGTGTTTAGAAATGGGAGAAGAGCTAGAGAGTGGGCCGGGTTCACATTCGAAGAGCTTTGATGCCAACATAGGGGATATGTGTATTTACGTACATTAATAAGAATATTGAGGTGCATTTACAGATTTCAAAAAACTAAAGCGATATGATGAATGTCAAGAATACACTTTCATCAGTCTTTAAGGAAATTGCCAGAATGTAAAAAGTGGATCAGGGATAGCAAATAAGTTGGATCTAACACACCAAGTCCAGTCGATGAGCAGTGGTCATGGCTCCTTGAGAGGGTTGTGTTGAGAGGAATCTGCCATGTCTGTCATGGGTACAAGAAGAGATGTGGCAGGTCGTATGCTACGTACTTCTGTTTTCATAATAGACTGTATGCGCTGTGACAGTGCTCATCTGGATCGTTCCTCCACATGTCACTGCCTGTGACTAACAGCCCTTTGATTGCTAGCATTAAAGTTCTTTGATTTTATTTTTAGGCCTCAGTATGGTGGCAAGTTCTGTCCAGGTTCCAGCCGTATTTATCAGCTGTGCAATATTAACCCCTGTAATGAAAACAGCTTGGACTTTCGAGCCCAGCAGTGCGCAGAATACAACAGCAAACCTTTCCGTGGATGGTTCTACCAGTGGAAGCCCTACACGGAAGTGGAAGGTAATTTGGTAAATATGTTTCTCTGTGGACGGTGATGCGAATGAGCAACACAGAAGGACTTCCTGCCTGTATAAAAAGTTACAATCCCAGACCCGTTCTGGCCCATTTTTAAATTCAGTTCCATAGGTTTTGTTTATTTTTCCACACTTGTTTTTTCACAAGACACTCCTTGTCTCCCACATCTGTAAGCCAAAGTGTTCATGTGTTTGGAATGCACTTATATTTCTAAACTTACCTTTGACATTTCAGCAGTTAAGTCTCCCAGGGATGTTAATTGAAATTGGTATGAATTAACCAGACCAAAAACTCGTGAAATCATATATGCCCCATAGAGACACCGTACTCAATAACTGACATGTTAGATGATTACAAGAATGGGAAGGCCTATTTGCAGAGTGTACACACACACACACACACACACACACACACACCCATGAGTAAAATATGTCTGCATGTTAAGTTGTTAGTACTAATTATAACAAAGTAGTAGTGGTTTGTGTTTTACTTTTTAATTTGTTTTTATTTTGATTAAGCATCAAAACATTTTAATTATAATATACAAATTTAATGTACTTTCTATTACCTGTGCAGAATAAGCTGCCATATTTTAATTGTTTCCTTTCCATTAATTCCATTCACTCACTTTATTAAAACTCCTCCATACTCTCTTGAAAAAGGGTAACTGTGAAGTCCAAGTACAAATGTGTAAAATAGAGACTAAATTTAATGACAGTTCTGGGAAATAAGACTCAGGGCTGTTCCTGTGCAAAAACAACGCACCTATGTTATCAATAATCACAGAGGAGCTAATGTAGTTAGAGGCATCATTATAACAGGCGGGACCTCAGGTCAAAGAAGATGACAGCGCAGCTTCACTTGGCACCAGACCAGCCACTGCAGGAGCATTGATCGGCTTCTAGATCATGAATACCCAAAACGCAGATCAAGACGACACAAAAATTCTAAAATCTGTGTCTTAGGTGGAAACAGTGAGGGATCTATATAGATATTTCCTATAGAATTGAAATTAGTTACCTGCAAAAATTCAAAGAGCTATTAAATAGAAGTGACATTTATATTTATTTGGAATTGCTTCAGTGAATGCCGTTAATTCAAGGGCTAAGAACTTCCTAGCCATATCTCCTCCTCAGAGAGAATCTTCCTTGCCGACCTATCCAAAATTTCCTTTTTCCATATGTTCCTTCGAGCTCTTAACCTATTTTATTCTTCATAGCTCTTATCAGCACATGAATCTATATTATTTAGTCATTTATTACCTTTTTCGCCACTAGAATTTAGGTTCCACAGGCACAAAACTTGTGTCCATTTTGAGTATGCTTGTATCTCCAATACCAAAGAACAGCATTTAGCACATATTTATACTTTAAAAGGAATAAATATCCATAATGGAACTATATCCTTTATAAGTTGTAAGCTCTCCATCACTTGGGGCATTCTATCAGAAACTGAGTAGCTACCTAGAAAGGATACTAGACAATGGGATCAGTGGACAGTTTGATAGAATAGCTGCAGTTGCTTTCACTTCTCACATTTAAAGATTTATTCTCTTTTGGTTGTACTCTCCCATAATTCCATGGTTCGTATCTATGGTTCTTTCTCCAAGACACTGTTGTCCTTCCTTTCACTTCCCCTTTTGTTCTTTGCTTTGTCGTCTTAGATATTCTTTGGCCTTTCCCACATTACACCTTTCACTCAAATATAGTGTTTGTGGAATCTGTTCATAGATCATTATCATCCTTTAAATAGATTCTGTGTTGAATACATAAGGGGAAAGTTAAGCCAATCAGTTTTGGAACTTGCAAAACGTTTTTGGTTTCAAAGTTCTTTCACTAATTTTTTTGGAGTTTTTACTAAGTCGGGAGGCTGACATTTCATTCACTGGCTCACCAGATGTTTGCTGAGCATAGACTGCATGGGAGACACCCTGCTAGATGCAGAGGAAACTACATTGAATCAAACAGAGACCCTGACCTTAAGATCTCACATCCTAGTGGAGGGAGACAGAAATACTAAAGCCTCGTCTTCCTTCCCTCTTCTCCTTTTGGTGCTTACTTAGAATCAGAAAAGACTGACCATGAGTTCAAGATTTTGTGACTTCATGCAGTTTGAGAAGAACAAGGGATGACTTCTTCATAAACATAGACTGTCTTTGTCTTACAGTAGTCAGTTTTTGTTCTTCTGTGTTTCTGATGGACTAGTTAATAATTTGCCTGGGAACCTGTGCTGGAAAATTGGAACTTTCTAGAACTTGTTAATTCCTGGAAATTATAGAGAAAAGAGATAGCATATATGTCTTCCAGCTTCCTAATCTCAGGTGTAAAAATTAGCAGGTGTTAAATAAAGCTATTTAATTTTCTTTTTTTTTTATTTCTGGGTGAGAGAGAAAAATTAATCTATCCACACTTCTGCATATTTGGAACATAATAATTAAACTTCTCGTCTTTGGCTTTGTCTTTTATTGAGAGGTTTCATGAAGCACAACTGCAAACTGTTTACACCTTTGCTGTGAGGCTGTTAACAGGGCTCACACTGTGTTGCCTACTCAGTACCATGTGAGAAATGCCACCTGGAGTTCCTGGCCTAGAAGAACTCTTTCTACTTGAGAAATTAGCATAACTTCCTTCTGATAACAGATGCTCCATAAATATACTACTTTTCCCCTTTTGCTTGTGATACCAGAAACTTCTTGGAAACTTAATGGTCAATAAAGGTTATATTTTTTTAGTCTTTAGGTTTAGTTTTTTTTTGCATCTTCTTCCTTTTCATGATATGATTCTTCTCTGTTTTACAAATGTAATTTGCCACCTGCCTTTTTTTCAAAATGCCTAAATTTTTTCCTCTTAACAGGTTGAAGAAATACCTAAAGTAATCTACGTCCTAAACACAGATTGGCAAACTATGGCCCGTGGGCCAAATCTGACTTGCTTTTTTAAAATAAAGTTTTATTGGAACTTTTTTTTTTTAAGTTTATTGGGGTAACATTGGTTAATATACCTATATAATTTTCAGGTGTACATTATAATTTGACATCTATGTATACTATTGTGCTTATTGGAACTTTAATCCTTCATTTATATATCGTCAATGGCAGATCATAAGGCCTATGAAGCCTCTAATTTTTATTATCCAAGGAGGGTCACTACACAACCCACTGATATATGCATCATGACTATTACTGAGGATTAGAAAATTGAAATTCTATGTATTAATGTTAAATCAGTTTTATGTGAGTTGTTAAATGACATTCATAATTTTAAAAGCCACATTCATATGTATTCATGCATGCACATACATAAAACCGCAGATATTTTTCACTTTGATCCTGATAGCATTCTGAATAAATCTAATTCATCCTTATGATAGTCATGGCATTTTCCTATGATTTCCTCTTGACCATGTCCTATTTTGATCTCTTTGCTTCTAGAGGAAGATCGATGTAGACTGTACTGCAAGGCTGAGAACTTTGAATTTTTTTTTGCCATGTCTGGCAAAGTGAAAGATGGAACTCCTTGCTCCCCAAACAAAAATGATGTTTGCATTGATGGGATTTGCGAAGTAAGAGAACCTTTCTGCTTCGGGATATCTGATCATGTTTGTGTTTCTTCACGTTAAATGCATGCCATGAGAAGTGTCGCAAGAGCTGCTCTGCCTGGAGAAAAGCAGGTGGCATAGGGGGGAAAGGGCAACCGTTTCACACTGGATGTGAGCATTGTCTCCAAATTCCCCACCCACTTTCTGCATGAGCCCGGTCCAATTTTTTGTTTCTCTTTTACTCCATTTCCACATATATTGAATGGAGGTGATATACCCTACCTTACATAGGAGATGCAAAAGTTAAGAATAGAAATAATAGTAAACTTTTACCTAGTGTTTGCTAAGTACATTCTCTATGTAATTAGAACCTTGCAAATGTATTTCGATATAGTACTATTTATTTTTCTTTTGGGGTGTCTACTTTCTCTTAATTCGGTTGTGAGCACTTTGATCTTTTAACGGTGTGCATGTGTGTGTTGTCTAACATTCTTATGTTTCAGTGAGTTAGTCTGAATAAGCTCACTTGTCTTTAGTAGCAGCAGTGACTTTATTCCAGCTTTACAGATGAAGGGTCTAAGCCGTAGATAAGTTAAACTTGCCTAGTAATGAATGCATCTGCTGTTGACAGGGGAAGGAATTGAACCTCTAGTCAGTCAAACTTGAGGCTGTGCTTTTCACAGTAAAGCTGAACCTGTTTCCTAATGTTCTGTAAATACAGAAAACCATGGACCTCTTCGTTATTTTTAGCCACTGGCTTCTCTGATCTTTGGTTTTCTCACCTTTTTCCTTTCTGTCACAGCCAGTGGGATGTGATCATGAACTCGGCTCTAAAGCAGTTTTCGATGCATGTGGTGTTTGCAAAGGTGATAATTCGACCTGCAAGTTTTATAAAGGCCTATACCTCAACCAGCATAAGGCAAATGGTAAGAGCTGCTGCCGTGGCATCGCTGTCACTGCGGGGGATACACCCTCCGCTGCTGAATGAGTTCAAGTCATGCTAAATATGGTCGAGCCTTTTATTGGCTCACCTGACACACGGAAGATGATGGCTTTTGATGCTACTGCTAGGGAAGATGGATTTTTTTTTTTTTTTTAGTGTGGAGAGTTTTATCATTACGTACATCTCAGGTGTTACACAAATATCACTACTGAGTATACATGGCTCGAAATTTCCTCTAGGTAGACAAATGCCTTTCTACGTTTCAATGTCAATATGCTGATCAGGCTGTCACCTGCCCCACATGCATTTTAGACAAAGAACTTACCATGAAACTTTGATGATCCACATGCACATTAGATGACTATTTGAAGCAATTATGTAAACATCTTGAGTAAGATAAAACTTTGAGCCCTGTTCTTTGAATATCACTACTGAGTATACATGGCTCGAAATTTCCTCTAGGTAGATTAAAAATTCAAAACATTTTTGAGTTTTGTGGCCTTAAAGAGTGTATTCTCTCTTTACTTGGGAAAGGCACATACATTTCTTTCTCTAGGGTTCCCACCACTTGAAAAATGAAATAATTGATCGTTTTCATTTTGTAAGCATAGAAATGAAAGTCAGTTAATGATTCAAAAATCTCTGCTCTACAAAAATGGCCACAACATGTCTCTGAGCATTTTTCATCACCTTCAATGAAAAACAGGAATGTTCTATATTTTCCACTTAGAATATTATCCAGTAGTCATCATTCCAGCGGGGGCCCGAAGCATTGAGATCCAGGAACTGCAGATATCCTCCAGTTACCTCGCAGTCCGAAGCCTTCATCAAAAGTACTACCTAACAGGGGGCTGGAGCATCGACTGGCCTGGGGAGTTCCCCTTCGCAGGGACCGTGTTCGAGTACCAGCGTGCCTTTAACCGCCCGGAACGTCTGTATGCGCCAGGGCCCACGAACGAGACGCTGGTCTTTGAAGTAAGCCCTTGCTGTTCTTTCCATTCTCACTGCCTCTCGCTAAATTTATAATGTCGACCCCAGTTTGAGCTAGCTTAAAGAACTCCA
>KE763569.1:12432-24522 GCA_000465285.1 Eidolon helvum | reverse complement strand
ACTCCAGTCCTTCTTGTTCATTTGTTTCCTAATGGCTAAATTTCAAAGTGCAAGAGACAGCAACTCCATCGGGGGAAGGGGGCAGGGATCCGATGGGTCTCCAAGAGAATGCGTTGATTTTCACATTTCGATGCTGACTTTTCACTGTTACACACGTGGCTGTGCTGAATGCGAAGGAATAGCATTCAATGTTCCAGCTTGTCTGTGTCCGCCGTTTCAGATAGTCCACTGTAGCTATTTACCACATAAGTGGACTGGCCCAGGAGGCAGAGTGACGTAGTAGAAAGGACATTTGCTCAAATGTCAAAAAAATTTTAATCATAGCAAACCACCCTTACTTTTGTAGGTTGTCCTTTTCTTAGACGTAAGAAAAGAAATCAAAGGGTAATAATGATAAAAACAATAGCCAGCATATCTGCAAATGCCTCAGCAAGACTATCATCTTTGGGACTCAGAATGTCTACAGTTTCGTAAATGGGGCTGATCGCTTGCTTTCAGAGGCGGATGATTTGTGTCAGGTTGTGTGGAAGTCACACTGGCTCCTGCTTGCTGAGGTCTTACATAACCAGGCACTCATGTTAGTCGTTTTGAGCTTCAATTTCTTACCCACAAAAATTGGGATGAAAAACCCACCTCACTGACGTGCCAGAAGAATAAGCAATGAAGTGTGACTAAAGCCTAAAAGGTTCGCCGCCCTCACACAGCTGGAGAAGAAGCCGAGCTGAACTGCAGTCCAGAGCTCCTCCGTCCAGGAGTCTGATATCCGCACTCAGTCCAGTCTTACTGCTCTGCTCAGTTAAAGGAAACAGAAGCTTAACTCGATGATGATAACTATCATTGTTAAAGTCACCAGCCTTAAACATTTACTAAGGAAAAATGAGTAGAAGACAGTTTTAAAAAATGACCCCTCGTAACTTTGGATTCTAAATCAGATATTGTATGATATTGTAGTGTGGTCAAGAGTACAGACTCTTAATTAGCTGTAGACTTGGGCAGGTTTCTTAACCTCTGTGTCACTTAATGTCCATATTTGAAAACTGACCAAAAAATTGTAGCTAACTATTAGGACTATTGTAGCTAATTTAAGATAAGTGCAGTGCTTACAGAGTACTTGGCATATAATGTTTGTAACCATGATCTTCATTTTGCCTTCCGAGTATGCGTGTGTTTTTAAATCTAAACCTTAGACTGTGGTTAGCAAACTGCTGACCACAAGCCAAATCCAGATCCCAGATCTGTATAATATTAAAACAAAATGAATCAATGCTTTAATATAAAGTGATTTCTTATAAACATATAGATTTTTGACATCCCTTAAGAAGAAAGAACTTTGGCCCCAGTGGGTACAGTATTTGAGTTTGCAACCTTGGTCCTCGATCTTGACTGTGAGTTAACTTCCTACTATTTTGTGAACTTGAGATACTGGGTCCTGTTACCTCTATCTATATAATAGAAGGTCCCTCAGAGATTTCACAACATTAACTCAGAGAGAAGCTGACATTACAAAATAGTCTTCCAACCCTCTCAGGTCTTTCAGAGAATGTGTGTAGGAGCCCCAAATCAAACTGGACTTGATTTAAGGTGGTTGGA
This sequence comes from Eidolon helvum, assembly GCA_000465285.1. Taxonomy (NCBI): domain Eukaryota; kingdom Metazoa; phylum Chordata; class Mammalia; order Chiroptera; family Pteropodidae; genus Eidolon; species Eidolon helvum. The sequence goes on along the minus strand of KE763569.1, from coordinate 22,932 downwards.
GCTCAACAATGAAACCAGCCCCTGTAGCTCTACTTTAAGTAAACCTAAAGCACCAGAACTGAACTCCCTTATTAAAGATTTCTAGACTTTTTTCAAACCTCTGGGTTTTTTTTGTTTGTTTGTTTGTTTTTAGGTATATATGTTCAATTTATTTTCTTTTAGTCACGTAAGCAGCAAACATCTTTTTCTTTAGAAGAGGTGTATTTTCTTTAGGGAGGTATACCTAGCTTGCAAGGTATCCATTTTAGAGCAACATGGCTTCATAAATTTTGCCAAGAGAACTTTGATCCACTCTAAGCAGATTACACAAACCAAGTTCTGTGGCTGAAAAATAATGTAGATTAGGAAGTGGGGCGAGGTGCCTCTCATGGCTTCTGCCATGGGCAGTCAGAACAAAGTGCAAATCATTCCTCATGAGAAATACATGTTTTATTCCTCTGTGACAAGCAACCATTTTTTTCTTTCTCCAGTTTTGTTCATAAACACAAAGCTGTTCCAGTAGGCTGTTCACAGTCCTGTTTGTAATTTAAGTTTTGCCGTTAAACGTATATTATCTGCAGGAAAACCACAACAAAGAGTAAGACAAGAAATGATGGAAAACGCAAAGCAGAATAACAGAGTTCCTTCTTGCTTTCATCTTTAGAACCTGAACTATCCCCTGGCACTGTCTGTGTTGATCAGATTAACTAGATAATTGACACATTGTCACTGAACATTGTACCAGCCTCAAGCTGAGAATTTTTATTTGTGCTTTGCTTAATCTAAGCATAGCTCCCTATCTCATTCATCTATATTATTTAACCCTGACTAAAACTAAATCTTTGGAATGTTCACTAGGTCAAAAGTTTTCCTGATGTTTAGGAGCTATTTTTGAGAAAGAGCATGGCCTCAGTTGGTGATGGAGTTCTCCAAAATTGGTCAGGTCCATCAATCTGTCTCCTTGCAAATACAGACAGCTCCTTATGGAGGGGGAGAAGCAATTAAAATGTAAGGGGGAAATATTAGATCTAAAAAAAATTATAAGAACATAAAGTCTTCCCCAGATTCAATTGGATGTGTATAATGTATTTTTTAAATAATTTTTACTATTATAGAAATAACTATTATAATATCGCCAGTTATACAAAATCAGTTTCATTGCAATGGAGAGGGGGTACATTTTTTAACTCTTATTTTATGAAGTCTCACTTTATGTATTCATTCTACTTACAGAATTAATGAAAGCTTAAATTAATGTCCTAGGAATGTGACCTGTCTGAAAGCATTCTAGAGGGACACACATGTGATTAATTGGACGTGAATTACTTGTATTTCTAAAGGAGTTATGGTTTTATTCAAAACTTACAAATATGTTAGGAACTGAAAAAAGTCAAATCCAATAACTTAGTATTTCTGTTTTATCTTTTAAAAATATTGGGGTTAATGACTTTACTATTTCAATTATATTTTATTCTTTTCGGAAGAACATCAGATTTTAGGTCATTTTTTTTTCTATGTGCTCAGACCTCTCCTAAATCAATAGAACACAGTGATTTTATAAAATTAAAATCACAATAAGCAATAAATTACGTTTTTCCAAGACTAGACTCTATATCAGTATCCAAGTAATCCATGGCTATATTCTTTAAAGGAAGTTAAATAAAGTTCATATGCCTTTCCATTCAGCTACGAGTTGAACCAAAATGAATACTTTTGGAGCCAAAAATATGTTCACTCCAATATAAAAATGTTGAATGTGTTTTACAATCCTGTGGGATGCTGAAATCAAAGTGTGGGAACCTACCAAAATGAAAAATGCTGTTGCATCCACACAAAGCATAAGTCTGTGAGAGAAAGCACTTTCTCTCGTGGCCACTTAAAATTTCTGTGTATTCACTAAGTTCTCATTATAGCTTAAAGTTCAGCAGAAAGACGTGTTTGCCAAGCACACGAGGACGGCATTGTGAGGCTGGTGTCCCTCTTCGCACCAAGTTTGTAGATATTAATCAGACCCTTCCAATGTCTTAGCTAGTTCCCATTCTCAGGCACCTTAGTATGTATTGGTTTCGGTAACTGTCTTCAAAGCACTTTTCCTCTGCTCACTTCCTCTTGATATCTGGAAAAAAAAAAAGTTGTTAGGCGTCCATTAATACCCTGCCTTATACTAGACAGTGGAGGTATACAAATGATTAAGACATAAGTCACGTCAACAAAACATTAGTCATGTTTTTAAAGACTATAAAGAGTGGGTTTTGGTATGTGGAGCCCATTCTTTTTGGAAGCAACATGAGCTAGAAACAGGGAGCTTCTGTATAAATAGTTGGTGATATGGGTTACTGTGCTACTCTGTCACTTTGCATGAGTCACTTAAACTATTTGGGTCTCAATTTGCTTATTTGGGAAATGATTTCCCTAATCTAATGTCTTTCACTATATCCAATAGCACTGTCCTTAAGCACTTTAATAGCACCTGAAACCCTACATTAGCAGAAAGATGATTTACTCATCTTTGTAGCTTCCACAGCTGGTGTAGTACCTGCAGGATTGTAGTTGCTCAAAAAAATATTTATTGGGTGAATGACATCCAAAGATAAAATTCATTTAAAAGGTAGAATGTTCTTTCCAAGTTGAAAAATTATAAATAAATGATAAATAATTAAAATTTATAAATAAATTAAATGAAAGGGAAGTTTCTCAGACCAAAGTCAGGAGTGACAGGCTGAAGCTAGCTTCTCCTTACCCTGTTTCTTTCCTTCTGTCTCAAACCACAGTTGTAATCTCAAGTTCTCTAGAAGGCCTGGACTTCTGTACACATTTAAAAAAACCACTGGATTTCATCATCTTTCAGGACTAGTCTTAGAACTGCGTTAAGTTTAAAGTTGAGTGCAGTGAATAGCATTTAAAATACTGAAATTTGATCTCCTAAATTGCATTTGAGGAATCAGTATGCTCCCTAAAATGCTTGCCTTTCCCAAAGTGAATAATTTACACATAAGAAGTTGCTGACCAGTTATTTCACAGTAGATCTACCTTAATCTGGGAGAGAAGCAACTTGTCCCCCCAGGCTGGGGCGTTCCCCAGATTTTTTCACTTATTTCTGAGCGTTTTCTAGTGCAAGACATGATGATGCAATCCTGGGAATAATTGACTTCTGTCAGTTAACCCCAAGAAAAAAGTACATGGCCCGACACCAAATAAAAGTGTCTTCTACCTCTGGTTATTTTTCTATGTCAAAGCTTTATAGAATGTCTTCATAGGGAAGCTCAGTTTAAATGGAAAACAGACCTTTTATCGCCGAGTAACATGCCTGCCCAATTATAAAATGCAGTCTCCGTTACAAACATCCATTCTCCTTGGAACATCGACTCTATGTTTCAACGTTTGCAACAGGTGGATGTCAACTTAAACAGTGCTGGCCCCACTGATTTCCTCGGTGGCCAAGGGAAATTCATAAGTATAATCAAGGATTTATGTGATTGTCTTAGGACTTAAATATTTTAGGCATTATTTAATTCCATCAATCAACTTTATATTTTGAACTACACATATGTATGTAAATGAGTTGGAGAAAAGGAGCTAATTTTCATGACCCTGTATTATATTTCTGCATTGTCCAGGGAAAAACTACTCATACACACACACACACACCCCCACACACACACACACACCCCAGCACCAAAAGAAATCAATATTGATTTGGCAATCACACACATTCTGAGGTCACTACAGATACAGTTATTATAAACTAAATAATTTCCACATATTTCTTTTATTCAACTCATTCTGTACAACATAAATCTGGAATAAAGTATAAGGAATTTCTCATTGAACTAGTGCACTTATCAGTCATCTGAAAGATTTAAAAGTCAGTTTTTATTTCAATAGTCTTTAGGATATTATGTATAGACCACCACATCGTTTATTTTATTGGATCTGGGAAGACCAAGAAAAACTAGGTCTGTTACTTCCACAACCCACATAGCTAAATTGAGTGTGTGTATGTTGTGTAAGGAGTTAAACTTTGAAGTGGTAGAAATGTGAAAACTGAAGATAAGAGTTGAAATTCATATATGCCTTTGCTGAAAAATAATGATTTAATCTGAAGTCATATTTGTATGCCGGGCTTTGGAATGTGGCTGAAAACTTGATTTTTTCCATTTTCAGACTGAGATATAGGTATTGTAAGGTCACTGACTTTCTTCTTTGTTTAAGCATGGTACAAAAGGCCTGCTTAATGTGCATTTTTAGGAGACCTTGGCAATAATAGTTAAAACCACAGAAATTCTTTTTTTCTTTTCATTAGTTAGATGTCCACTTAGATTTGACACATTCTTTAGAAGTGACTGAAGATGAGTTTTTCGCTAGCTGATGCCCTCTCTCCCCTCTCCCCACTCCCAATTTCTTCTCCCATACTCTCCCTCTCCTACTTCCTCTCTCCCTTATTCTCCATTTGTCTCTGTTTTTCTCTCTGTCTCTCTCACACACACACAACAATGAACGAGTTAGATTCTCTATCAAACTGTCATGCAGTTGGAAGGTAGGTGAGGAAATTCATCATGAGTGTTTCATTATAAAGTAACTTCATCTCTGTCTGATTAACAGTGATTCAGGATGACATGATAATACAGGTTGCTATTCTAAGGCTGAAATATGATCACCTGTGTTTTTATAGCATTCCTTTTTTTTTTTTTTTTGTCTTACAAATAAAAGCTCTCCTTTATGCAAGAGTTTTTTTTTCTCTCCGTTATGCGGCAAAAGGGGGTGTTTAACTCTTTTAAACCCCATTCCCAATTAATAGTGTTCCAAGGGAGAATCATAAAGCTGAAAAAGATAGCAGCCTTTGTAATGACAGTAAGTGAGAAATAGGTTAACCACAGGCTAGTTTCAAGGCAGAAAAAGACATCTAAAGAAAATTACTATAATAAACAACTTCCTCCGCTCTTTGGCAAAAGGAGATGATGGAGTGGCGGGGGACCAGGTGGACAGGCCCATTGATCAGTGAGATGACAGTGCGCGAGCACCACTGACAGAGTATTACCTTCTCATCTAGCTCCTTCCTTGTGACCCTGCTGTCTGGATTCTCCCCAAGGGGAAGGAGCTGAAATGAATAAAGATGTGCCTCGAGATAAAACCAGTCCAAGGTAAAGGTGATTAGCAGAGCAGCATGGCCTGAGTGAAGACGCAAAACACGAGAGAGACAAAGACATAATGGAGGATTAATTCAGAACAGATGATATAAAACACAGACTCCAGAGGACAATTGAGAGGTGCTTTGGCAATGCCACGTCATTTGTCTAGAGGAGTGCCCTTTGTTATTTGAAGTGCAGACCTCAGTTAATTCATGGCGAATACTTCTATGACGGGTGGGAGAACACTATTTCTCTTCACTAAACTCTGAGGAATGTTGACGAGTTGAATTAGAACTGTAGTTGAGGTTCAATGTGTCAACCTGCACCTTTGAAGCTGCCTCACAGATGTGTTTCCAAGTCCCCATCAGCGTCTTTGTGTTGCTGTCTCTTGTCAAATCCGACTCACTCACACATAATAGCAATGATGATACCCGGTCATGTTCTTCAAGCTTTGAAGCAAACAAGAGGAAGGCAAAGACAACTGGCTGACTTTTCACATCACGGGGGCTTCCAAAAATCACCAGGACTTAACGAAAACGTGAATCCTACCCTAGCACCACAGAGACTGTCTCTTCCATAGCATTAGTCCACATGTAATGTGGTGTGGTTTGTGACATATCAGGAAGGGTTAATCTATAAAGTGTGTTTCAGTTGTTAAAACAGTGGTTAAATAACATATCTGAATAAACGCAAGGGAAGATGGATTGAAGAGGTTAAAAATCATGGATATTAGCATGTTCAAGAAATAAAACGTGTCTACGGCCATGCCACCCTGAACGCCCAATCCCATCTGATCTCGGAAGATAAGCAGGGTCAGGCCTGGGTGGTACTTGGATGGGAGACCACCTAGGAAGACCAGGTGCTGTAGGCGTAAAAAATAAAAAATAAGGAATTGTAAGCTGGCAAGGTCTTTGCAATTTGTGAGGTCAACCAAGGGTTACCTCGCCTAAAAAAAAAAGAAATGTTCAGGTGTTAACCCAGGGTCACAATGTAAATGGTACAGTATGCTTTTGAATCGCAGTGTGATAATATTTTTTCAACAGTTGGTACAGTTTTTAGAATTTTAAATTAGAATCCTAGACATTGTTTCATAGCTGGGGAGGCAGTGTCACTAGAGTTAAGATGTTGAATTTTGGAGTCAGACACTCTCAGAGACTCAAGTCCCAGTGTTCTATGCACTAGTTTCATGATCCTGTGTTTTGGTTTATTCATCTATAGTATTGAGATGATAATAGCACTGTACCTTCTTCATAATGTTATCAACTTTAAATGGGTTGATACCTGTACAGTCCTTTGCCTGGCCTACAGTAAGTACTTCTGTTATTATTCCATAAGCGATCAAATACATTACTGAAGACAAGAAACAAGCTTTCTAGCATGCATTAAATAAAAAAACAGTCTTTCAAGCCTATCCATAACTCTTTGATTTCCATGGAGAATTAGGACAACTGCCTTAAAAAAAGGTGGGGGGGGCTTTAAATTATGAAACAAATGCAAAACTGGTTGAAGGTGTTTATAGTTTTAACATTAAACATAAAATGTGGGAGCAAAAGAAATCTTGTTTACTAAAGATTACTCAGTAGGTCCTTTGTGTTAACTTCATACGCTCACAGCAGAAGCTGCATCCTCCTACTGCAGAGGGTGGTTGGTAGAGTCCAGCCCCGTCTGTGGTTTTCCAGCTTAAGAAGCTGTAAATTTTATAACTCTGCACCCTGCGGTCAAAGCTGCTGAGTGTTGTGTCTGAAGTCAGGTGGTTCGTGTGTTAAAGGTAGACATTAAACAGTTCCACCGAGGACCTGGAAGCGTTTAAGGAGGTTGCTTGCCAGCTGTAAATTAGAGACCCAATGCCAGTTGGCTGGAAAACTCTCTGGACGAAGTCCAGTTAAGTAGACTGACTCACTGGCGGTCTTTCCAAATGTGTGCGTTTAACAGTGCGGCCGTCACGCAGCGTGGGGCGGTTCGAAGACAGTGTTATAGTGATGTTGCACCGTGAGGAACGTCAGGGTGGGGGTGACATGGCATTCCCGTGACCTGCGGGGGATTAGTGTTCTCCACTATTGCTGAGAAAAGTTATTGACTGCCCTTGTAGAGGCCACTGGAAAGGTTTTAAAATAGACGTGAGTGATGGGAATTATTTTCAAATTACGTATTATCCCAGATGTGTTCCTTGGTGTTCACAGAGACAGTTAGAATCTTAGCTATGCGGTTATCACCCTGAGGTCCTCCTGCTTCCCAGATTCTGCTGGGACCGGTCTATGGCTGTGATGATGGTCATGGTCACACTGAGATTACGGAGGTATAAATAAGCCCACCAAATTAGGGGCTATAGCCTCCATCTAAGAAGAAGGGGCCAAGTTGTCATTAGACCACAGGGCCATTTGGAATTTGGGAAGTTTAAACTGTGTCTTAAAACTGATTCAGGTGAGCAAACCTCCACGTTATGGTGGACAGAGCCAGCTTTGTGGATGTGGAACCCGCAGAGCTGCCCAGGACCTCATGTGCAGAAGGACCTGACTTTTGGCTTAATACTCTGCTGTCACCAGCTTGAAATTCTTTATAATTTTTTAAAACAAAGGGCCTTGCGTTTGCATTTTGCTCTGGGCCCCAGAAATTGTGTAGCCATTCCTGAGGATAGGATTGATTTTTTAAAAATGCCCAGTCCTTTTGAAAATCTCTATTCTATTAGACAGTCTGTTTCCAAAAGAAATAGTAAAAATAGGAAGAGAGATGACTACTGCTGTGTATTCTGTTCTTAGTCACTTTTCTCCGCAACACAGGGTAAAGAAAAGGGCAGAGATATACCTTAATTATTACCAAGAAGCAAATAACATGTTATAATGGGCAAATGCTCATCTTTTGTACACTGGGTCTTGGCATCTATTTGTTTAAGTAATTACTGACTTTAAGAGGCCTTTATGAGCTGTTGCTAAAATAAAGTCAGCTTTCTGCTAGTTGATACAAATATTGTCTTTCACCTACGTGATGACACACACAGCCTTGTATGTGAACTTACAGCTGCCCTGGACATCATAATCAGGCCTCGAGTCATTTGGTTTTATAGAATTGAGAGTCTTTTATTCATTTATGCATTCACTGAATACATTAATATGTTCAACAAATAAAATATCAACAACATGTTCTATATGCCATTGACTATAAAACTGTAATAGTAATACAGCAATAACCATCCACTATGTGTTTTATGAGTTAGTAATTTAAAGTTGCATAATCCTGTGATCATTTACAGTAAATTGTGTAAGTTATTTCTCTTGCTTTGGCTGGCTAAGTAAACTCATTAACTTGATAATATGAAATGGATTAGTTGCTGTCTTGCTATTAAATATTGTTTGCCAGTTTTCTTAATTTTTGCTCAAGAGTTACTTTTCAAGGGATGTTTATACATGTTTTTGTTTAAAGGCAGATGGGAAACTTTTAAGGGGAGTAGAAATCCTCAAAGAAAACTGAAGTTCTCTTGTGGCTTTTTTTTTTTTTTTTGCTGAAATTATCCCCCAAGATATGTTATTAATTAAATGACAGCTACAAAGCTTTTGTATTTATGTGACCTCCTCCCCGGTTGCACAACAGCATGATTTCCTTTGCAGGTTCCATGGCATTTTGTTTTTAACCTCATAAGTAACTCACTGTATTTTTAAGTGTGGACTTGTCTCATTTCCTCATCTCTAGAGTGCCATGACCATAGGAATCAGAAGAGATGATGGTAGCTTAGACCAGGGCAGCAGCAGCAGCAGTAGACAGAGTGAGACATGGTCAGATTTGAGATACACTGAAAGTATAGATAGCACCATTTCCTGATCGATTAGCTATGGAGTATGAGAAAAAGAGAGATCAGAGTGCCTCCAACTTTTTATTTTGGCCTGAACACTTACAAGGATTGTGTTGTCATTTTTATGAGATTGAGAAGAACAAGGAGAAAAATCATGAGTTCAGTGTTGGAAGTTGATATACCTTTTAAATATTCCGGTATAGATGCTGAGTAGGCAGTTGAATATATGAACATGGAAGTCAGAAAATGAGTTTCATCTACAACTATACTGTCTGATATGTAGCCACTATCCATACATGGTTATTTAAATTTATATTTTAAATAAATGTAAAGTTTTGTTCTTTAATCACACCAATATACCAGTGCTCAATAGTCACACGTGGCTTGTGGCTACCATGTGGAACAACACAGGACTTTAGTGTATTATCGTCATTGTAGAAAGTTCTGTAGGAAAGCACTGGTGTAGAGTTACGGATCTGGGAGTGATCAATATGTAGATTGTATATAAAAGTCACAGAAAAGTAGTTATAGATAAATAAGAGAAAATGTCAAGAGGTTAAAGGTCATTTTGATATTGAATAGTTAGGAGATAAAGAGGATTCAGCAAAGGAGACTAGAAATGAAGGCCAGTGAGTCAGGAAAAGAACTGAGAAAGTTCTGGTGGCAAAGAAAGGAGTAAGTGATCAATTATGTCCAATGCCGATGATTGGTTGAGACAGACGAGGCCTGCGAATTACTGGATGTAACAAGATTCCCTTGAAAGAGCAGTCTCAGTGATATGGTGTGGGGAGATACACCTGATAGAGAAGGATCATGTGCTTTTGAGGAAAGAGGTGGAGATGGAGAGTAGAGAGAACTCTCAGAGGATTTTTTGCTATAAAGAGAAACAATGAGATCGGGCATGAACTGGAGGGATATGTGGAGGGATATTTGGATGCTGATGGGAATGATCCAATAGAGAAATTTCAGTGAGGCTCAAGTAAGAGAGGGCAGCTGTGTGGTGACATCCATAAGTAGTTGAGGGAGGATGGCACTGGAGCAGGAGGGACAGTCTGTACTAAGATAGGATCCAGGACAGGGCAGCCTGGGTAACAGAAGGAGAGGAGCGTGTGGGCGCAGATGCAGAAACAGGCTTGACAGGGGAGGCCGTCCAAATTCTCTTGTTAGTAGCATTGATAGTTTTTTATGGTTGGCTTTATTGGAGACCTGGTGGAAACTTGACATCTTGGTTGTTTTTGTTTGTTTAATAGTGATGACACTTTCATCTGCATAGTCTAATTTTTTTCTTAAATACATCCTGCTGTCCACAGAAACATTTAGAAACAGTTTACAGTGAAACCACATGCCATGTATGGCTCAGGTTCTACAATCTGTCTAAAAGGTGAAAGTAGAATATATTTCAAATGCCTGTTGAAAAGGTGTTAAACCACTGTTAAATCACCAGAATATAAGTCCTCGAAATTCCAAAAGCAAAGACTAATGTTATTTTTAATTTTCTTTGCATTTCCATTGGGGATCACTTTCCCCTATGGCAATAAAAGTCAGGATTTTGTTTGAATGGGGGGAATGAGTGGTCCTAGAAAGTGAAGATAAGGGAGTGGATTTCTT
>KE763569.1:2143-12408 GCA_000465285.1 Eidolon helvum | reverse complement strand
TTCCCTATCACACTTACACTTGAATATACTTTCCTTACAAGCATGTGTGATGCAGCACCACTGCGCTGTGATAGCATCCTGCCTCAGAGCCTTAGCTCACTGTAACGCTTAGGCGTTTCACCTGAATTTTATCACCACACATGTGGTGCACTGCATTTTTATCTCCCCTACAAGATGTCTGCGTTTCTATTGCATTAAGAAAATAGTAACTAAAGTGTCACATTTGAGATACTACTTTAATTGAAGGAGGCACTGAGTTGAAATATCAGTGAACATCAAGATTATCTTCTGAATATAAAACGTCTCTCAAAATTCTAGTTTGATTGAGACTAAAACTCTAGTATCTGTTTACTAAATATCACAGGAAGACATTAAAAGAAACTGCAAAAAATCTCAAGGAAAACATGTTATTCAAAATGTATAAAATGTTATAACATAATTGAACACATGAGTCCAAGAACACTTGTATGATTTAGCAGCAAAAACAAGAAAAGCAAATACCAGAAGAATTCTCTGAACTAAAAATCCCCGAGGACCTGGATTTTGAGAAAATTTTCTTTGGTGACTGAGAATTTAGTATTTGTCCATTTTAAATAGTACTACCTGTTGTGTTTTATTTTTGTTTTGGGAGTGCGGGGAACAAAGAGCCATCAACGTTTTGGTTGTTTTAGGGAAGCACCAAGATTTTTTTTTTTGTACAACAAATGATGTCCACACCATGAAATCTTTAGAGTAAGCTATAATATTCTGGAGACATTTAAACTAATAGTAAAGTGGAAACCATTCGGTAGCATCCTAAGGAGTGGTCTGGCTAATGGAGGTCCTTTAACAGCTGCCACCCACCCAGCTTTAATTGAGGTGGGATCCCACCAGACAGTGATAGAGCCAGAGGTTTCTATTTTTAACTGGAAATCTGCTTTGCTTCTTGGGCACGAATGCCCAGTTCTCGTGGTAAAGAATTTTCCACAAGACTCATGGGGCAGAGACAACTAGCTATTTATATTCATGCTTTGAGCTTGAAAGAAGAAAGGAGTATTTCAGGAAAGAATCAGGAAGGAAGGCAGATAACCTTTGCCTGCACCAAACACAAGGTGATATATTGTAGTGTTTAGGCACATTTTGTTGGAGCCCTAAGTTCTGTTTTAAGCTCATTCACTAGTTACCTGTGTGATCTTATACAAGGTCTTCTCAGTTTCTTTAATGAAAAAATAGGCAACGACTTTATAGAGTTGTTAGAAGAATTTTTTGAGATAATGCATAGAAAAAAAAAAAAAAACCCAGCAAGTGCCTGGCACCTTGAATATGCCTGTAAATGATTGCTCTTTTTTTAGTAGTCAGAGCTTGTAGGATCAGATTTATCCTCAATCCTTGCCCTTCCAAGGTTAAATTTATTCCATATTTCTTTTTGTCTTATCTGCTCATCCTGGCACACAGTTAACAGACCCATTCCCTTTGGACAAATTCTCTTTGGAAACCATGTTGGAAATCTGCTTGGATTCTAAAGTTGATGATAGGCAACTCTAAGTGGGGTATTCTGAGGTTTCTGGAGTGTGTCCCTTGTGCCCAGCTTCTACTGGCACCCAGGACAGGGATTGTAAATTGTGGCCCAAGGTAAGTCATAAAAATGTATATATGTAAATCGAGTTTCAGCCATGATCTGTGGGGTTCCACTGTGTGTCATTACCATGCTAGGCTTTTAAGTTTAATGTGAAGGTTAAGACCTCATAATGTGACCACCTTTCTTTCTAGTATACTGTAAAAATTTTTCTCTGCTTTATTAATGCAATTATTTTTTAAAATTAAATTATACCTAGAGTTGAGTGTTGTGGGCTTATGGCAAATGTCATGTCATGTTTCCCCACATAGCATCTATCTAAATTGGTTTTGGTAATAATGGAGGTACCCATTTTAAAGTGTCATGGGAAAACTTTAAATCAACATAAAACAAATGGGAACAATGCTGTGAACCAACTCTAAGGTCACAATGTCATGCAAATATCTTTAAAATGTTCAGTGAGATTTCTGGAATTCTGGGGTCTGACCTGTCTTGATCTCTGATTTTATCTTACACTGTCCAGATTCTGATGCAAGGCAAAAATCCGGGCATAGCTTGGAAGTATGCACTTCCCAAGGTCATGAGTGAAACTCACCCAGCCACAGAAAGACACATCCATGCCTGGAGCACAGTACATTCGAACTGCTCCGTCTCCTGCGGTGGAGGTAGTTGATTTCTTAATTCCATCTTCCAGCTCTCTTCTTAAAACAGGTTCTTTCACTTCAGGCCTCTTTAAACTGTGTGGTTCAAATAAGCAACAAAAGAACTGTCTTTTATGGAAATCATCACTGTAAAAAGCAAATATTATTGTACTATTTGAGGATTTTCATATGTAGAAAGAAACCAGTTCTCACAAAACTCAAGTCAACCATAACCAGAACTCAAAAATTATGCATGAGAAATTTATGGGGGGAAATATATAAAAAATATATATGTATGTATAACTATAAGAATTTATGCATACATATATATATTTATATTTAAAATGTTTTAGGCTTATAGTTTAGTTTCTCCCTGTCCCAACTTTATAACAACTTCCTGTTGTTATAAACCTCCCACTGGGACTCGTGGAAGGTAGGGTCATGACATGTGAGAACACATGCAAAGCAGACTTACACAGCTCCCTGAAATGTGGATATGGTGCCATTCCATCCCCTGAGGGGTGAGGTCAACAAAGTCTCTCTCAGTAGGAAAATGGATTAAATCTGAGAAAAATAACCCTTTAAGGAAGGAAAAACAATAGCTGGCCTCTCAGAGAGTAGAAGGCAGGTATTTTGTTGAGATCCAAAAACATCACATATTTGTTTGTAAGTCAGTCTTTGTCACACTTACCCCTTTCGGAAATGTAATGAAAGTCCATAAATAGGTCCATGAACCAAAGCATGAAGGGTAGTTACTCATTTCCTCATATTCAGAGCACCTGGGGACAATGAGTCTTCTGTGTCCATCTCACTAAGCAAAATGAGCCATCTTGGAACCAGAAAAAGAAGTATAGAAAATTCAGAAATTCTTAGGCCTATTCTTCAGGTGCTTATGGTAAAATTAACAAAATATGAAGAAATAATTTTTTTCAAAAAATTAAATAGTAATACATTTTTATTAATAATCATTTATAGTTATGTTAATATACTATAAAGAATAAAAATAATCTCCATAATCCTTTAATCAGCCAATGTAAATACTTTGGTCTATATCATGCTATTCTTTTTATTATGCAAACGTAAAAATACATTTGTTTGACATGCTCAAACATATATTTGCCTTAGGTATCATTTTGAGTTTTTTGTTTTTTACAGCACAGAAACCATGCTATAGACATATCTTTCCTCTTTTTTATTTAGTCTTGGAGCATGAGCAGTTTTTCGTGTATCAAGTGTTCTTTGAGACCATTTGCAAGCACTTTCTGGCATCCGAGGAAGAGCATAGTTCCTTGGGAAGGAGAGAAATTTGGTCCATTGTCCATTTACAAGGAATAAATCCAACCAAGATGGGGTGCTGGAGAGGTTCACTGTGGGGTTCCCTCTTGCGTGGACTTAATGATCCCGTCACGTGACTCACAGACTGTGGTGCGTCCGAGGCACATAATAAGAAGGGCCCAAATGATTAATTTCTCCAGAAGTGAACTCTTAATTTTAGGGAATGCCAGTGTAGTTTCAATTAGTCTTCCTGAAAGCAAACCTACTTCAACATAATATTAAAGCAGGAGTGACTTTTCATTGCTTCTCAGATTCCATTTTAAGGTAAAGCACATGTAAATAGAAACAAACACAATTCAAAGAGGAGGCAACATTCTGATTTGGGGAGCTGACAAATACAGTTATTCACAAAACAACTTATGCCTTGGATGAGAAGTCCTGAAACCAACATTGAAAGCAAGACCATAGAATGCCACTAACACAGACCAACAGAAAAACAGAGACCTAGCTGACAGGTGCAAATATGTATTCAGTGAGCTCAATTTTTTTTTTTTTTTCAACTTTTTGTTTCTATGCACATCATACTCTTATAGAGGTAGAACATGCTTTGTGGAAAAGCATAATCTTAGAGTTTCCATGCACAATTCACCAATGGTTTTCTTTGAAGAACGTTATCCATTAGATGCATATAGTGTGATTTACAGTTGGTGGATGTTTCCTTTACAACTGCCCTGTTTCCCAAAGGTCGTATGTATCACTACGTGGTTCTAGGATCCATAGCAGCCTGGAAAATGAAGAAGCTACACATTAAAATTATTAATATATGAAAACTATTATCTCAGGGGAAAATGGAATTCAAATTGGTTGCAGATTTTATTAAAAAGAGACATTCTCAACACAATATATGGATCTTAAAATAACAGAACCCTGGTAAATCAGAAATTAAATTTTAAAATTAAATTGAATTGGTTATCTGTACTTTTTACTTTGTAACTTTTGATGTCTTATTAGGTTATATAAGTGTAAAGGCCATTTGCTTACGAGATCAAAATACTCAAGTCAATTCCTCATTCTGCAATGCAAGAACCAAGCCAGCAACTGAACCCAAAGTATGCAATGCTTTCTCCTGCCCTGCCTAGTAAGTCATCTGGAAATGTCTTTCTGGTTATATTTGTACTTTGTATGCCTTTACTGTTGGTATAAGATAGTTAAAGCCCACTGTTAATGCTTCTGATCTAAAGTGATGCATAGATAGATAGGATGCCCAAAAAAGTAATAAAAGAAAATAGTTGAGGTTAAAATATAAACTTGAATGATACAAATTTGCTTTAGATATTCATTTTACTCTGGCTATGCAAACCTATCATTGGGATATAAAGATATTTGTTTTTTTGTAAGGTTTTTTTTTTTTTTTTTAAGCCTTTCCATAGACTCCTCTAAACTAAAACAGATATTTAAATAACACAGATTCCTGTATTAGTTAAATTTACTCGTGGTTATGTGCTTAATTTTATATAGTTGTCTAAAATTTAAAAATCATACTATGCATACTGTGAAACCCCAAATGTAAATTATACAGTAGCAAGATACAAACTAAAAAGAAACCGGTAGAGGGGCCAAATAGTAATCCACTTCTGATGATGGTACCCTATGGGAAGCTCAGTGGGTTTGTTTTTGGATGGATTTTAGCCACACTCTTGTTTGAACACTAATTTTAAATAATCTTCCCAGCTAAATAAAGTTTTTTCTTGTGTGATTTATCTTCTGCCAAATGTATTTATATAGGATTGACAGAGTTTCTTCTCAAGCAACGTTTTGTGTTTACTAATGTTTCAGATCATCTTAATAAGTAGTGTTTGCTTTGTGGTGATACAATTATATTGCACAATATTTTTATATACATACATCTATTTTTTTCTTTATAAATAGTGTATTTGTCATAATTGTTTGGGGCTTTAGCTATCCACCAATCCTATATGTTCAGTTGTCGGCCCAGTTTTTCTCTTAGAATCTGGAGCCAGCTATATCCTAAACAGAAAAAGGAGAAAGAAATTTGGAGGCTTTCATGGCTTTTCCTCTTTTGCTAAGAAATATCTGCTTTGAAGAAATATGTAGTTCTATGACATGATTACCAGACAATATTATTGACCCCTGTAGAGTGATCTTTCCTTTAGGTAGGCTGTGTGGGTGTTTGTGTACACGTAGGAATTGTGAGTATGTTTGAATGGCAAGCTGACATTTTCTTATTTTAAGCTTCCTTCCCATCATTGGTTATCTTGCCAACCAAAGAAAGGGACCCTCTTCACACATACATCCGTGAAAAGGGAGAGAAGCTAGGTCATGCCCAACTCCTAGAACCTTCCTGATGACTCCACATAGAAATGATATTCTGTGCAGGAACCAGTTTACTGGCTGTGTAAAAGCAAAAGAGCCCCTCGCAATGACCGTCGAGTGAGAGTGGTGCCGTGGCAGGATCTTGCGTTGCTTTCCTCCTCCATCATATTATTTATATCTCATTATTTCCTCTTGGAATAATGGGGACTTTGAATCTTTCCCAAAGATATATTAAAAATAAGGTTCAGATTCA
Organism: Eidolon helvum; assembly: GCA_000465285.1. Taxonomy (NCBI): domain Eukaryota; kingdom Metazoa; phylum Chordata; class Mammalia; order Chiroptera; family Pteropodidae; genus Eidolon; species Eidolon helvum. Next base: position 6,350 of record KE763569.1, on the reverse strand, counting down.
GACTATTAGAGCTAGAAAGACAAAGAGATTAATCTGATCTAACGCCATGATTTCCCCATGTATTATTAATCATGTCCTATGCACTTACTACATGCCAGCTCTGAGCTGAGGACTGGGGTTCGGAGACAGATAATTTGTGGTTCCTGCCGTCAGTGAACCCACAACTAAATGGAAGAGTTGGATGTGTATAGGGATAATTGAGAAGCAATGAGATACATGCTAAAAACATGTTGTGTATAAAAAAGCAGTATGGGAGAAATGGGCGTTGTAGGAGTCTGGGCTCAGAGGTGGGGGTTGATAGGGAATGGGGCCAGGTGGAGAGGGAGCAGGGAGCCTTGGACCACACGTGGAGAACCATGCATGTCATGCAAAAAGTCTGCTTGTGGTATGCTTTTTCTTGTATTTTTACAAAGTCATCATCTTTGCCACATGAAGGAAAGAAACTTAATTTGGTAGACAAAAATGTCATCTTTACAGGCGAATCTTGAAAATAATTTCATGTTTCTCTACATCTTATAAGACAACTAATTATACAAATATAGGGAATTATTTTATTTGATACTATATTTAATATGGATTATGCAGTGTTTTAGAACACTTATCCTAGAATCCATGTGCTAAATTCTCTAAAGGTCTTTAATTTCATATGTCTTATGGGGAAAGCAGGAAAACTTATAGGACTAGGAAAGGTGACAGAAATGCAAATATATAATAAAAAATATGTTTGTAGTCGTTTATTTAAAATGATACTTAGAATATTGATAAAACAAGATGAGTTTTAGACATTGCTGCTATGACTCAAACGTATTAATGGTCATATCTGGTAGATTTTTTTTTTAACACCAGGCCTTCAAATCAGAATTTTAGTTAATCAAAAGTAGTTGTTAAAAAGGATTAATAGTTTAAGTTGATTACCCTTCAAATATATACCAAGTCTCAGACTGCTGTGAAAAAGTGGTCTGGCAATGTATAAATAAAGAAAACAAGGCTATACCTCTATCAGTACATTTTAAGACTAATCAGAAAAGTAGTTGGGATAACTGTCTGCTTAGAAATCTGTTCTGGGAGACCTTCTCTGAATACACCCCTCTCTCCTGCACATGCGCACACACACCCCCCTCTCACACGCATACACACATACACACTGAGCACTCTTCCATTAGTCTCATTGTAGTGTCACTTCTGATGTGGCAGTTATCAGAAAGCATTGTCTTTATTTGTTCACATATCTGCCTCCTCACTCTGTTGTAGGCTCCTGATGGAAAGAACATCACCTCCTTCATTTTTCCAACCCTAATGCCTAGGAGAGTCCTTGGCATAAAGTTAGGATCCCAGTAAATCTGGCCAAATGAATGAATGGCTCAGATTTCCAGATGGCACATGTTTCTTCCCCTGTGGAGGACAAGAATGTATTTTTCCCCAGAACTGTGTGGTGACTAAACGTGACTCCCTATAATTGGACCACATTAGTGTAGGCTTCAAAATCTATAGAAGAAGTAGTATGAATCGCCCTTATTGGTCCTAAAATCGATCTTAAGGCTTTCATCGGGTGGTTCACCTTTTGCAATAAGTGATGAGCCAGAGTCTCAGCTTCACTGGAAGTAATTTTGTTTTTCACTGGAAGTTGGAAGCCAGGTGAATGGAGCGTGTGCAGCAGGTCATGTGCGAGGGGCCAGCAGAGCCGGAAAATCCAGTGTGTCCAGAAGAAGCCCTTCCAAAAGGAGGTGGCTGTGCTGCATTCACTCTGCCCGGTGAGCACACCCACGCAAGTTCAAGTCTGCAACAGCCATGCCTGCCCTCCAGAGTGGAGCCTCGGGCCCTGGTCTCAGGTAACTGGGAAAGACTTAGAATCATTGGTCTTGTTCCCCATGGCAAATGAGGGTGACAAAAAAATGTCTGCTTCCCAAGAGGCTCTCAGCTATATACACCTTCATGGGAATCACACTGAACTAATGTGATGGGGCATTTTAATTAGCTTTTTTAGTGATTCTCATGTAACCCTCAGTTTTGGGATCCTTAGAAGTCCAGAAACGAGAGTGTTGGGGGCCACGTATGATAGACTGGTGCTCACGACTAGATAGGGTCCGTGTGTCAGAGGACTGGCGGACGAAGCTGGCTACTGAATTCGCCAACGCAAATGGAAAGTGCAAACAATAAGGTGTAAAAAGGATTTCAACTCTTGCTTCATTGAAAGAGGTAGGGTTAAAAGAATAGAGGTGCTGGGTATAAAGTTTGCTATTGTCACACCTCCCAGTGAAAGGTACAAAGTTATCAAGTTGGAAGAGGCATAGTACTACCTGTCATTTGCAACTCAGAGGTTCTCAGATGGGGACAAATCCCGCATTTAGCAAGATCGAGAGACAAAGTTATCAAGTTGGAAGAGGCATAGTACTACCTGTCATTTGCAACTCCGAGGTTCTCAGATGGGGACAAATCCCACATTTAGCAAGATCGAGAGACATTTTTGATCGTCACAATGTGGGAATGGGTACTATTGGCATCTAGGTGGTAGAGATAAAAATCCTACAATGCACAGGACAGCTCCTGACAAATTGCCTGGTCCAACTTGTGCCAAGGGTGAGAACTCTGCTGTGATGGCCCAGCCTCTGCTAAACCATGGACGGCAAGACAATTTTAGGGAATAAAAAAATTTAGGGGTTTCATCGCCTGAACTATGAATCCATTTCTGCCGTGTTTTCCTTGAGGGCATATTATATCGTAGAGGAGGTTGATGTCTGATTAAGGTTAGCAGTGCACGGCCATATCCCCAACAGGGGTCAGAATAAGGTGTTATATTTTTAATGATAGGACATTATGGAAATTTTTTTTAATGTTAGGACTATATTTGTTAAGGGAATTAAGGAGCTGGGAGTGGGGAAGAATATCTTCACGCATGCTTAGGTGTACTTTTAAAATGAGGGAGTAGGTTCGTTTACCACAGGGTACATGTGAGCAGTACATGGTGTTGAGTCTGATCTCTTTTTCAGAATTAGTTATCATTTACAAAAGAATTCAAAGGACTGTTTTAGCCAAACGTGTGTGGTGGGCATAGATATAGGAAACGGGTGGTGGGTTTCTCATGAAAAGCAGCTTTAATTCATGGAGTACACCCCACATTTCACATGGAAATTTTAGAGGGTATTTTTTTTTGTTTTGAATGTATCTTTTTGAGAACTTGAAAATCATTTGAAACTAGCATGCAAATAGCTTTTTTTTTTTTTTTTTCCCCATCTCAAGTGTTCCAAGACCTGTGGGCGAGGGGTGAGGAAACGTGAAATCCTGTGTAAAAGCTCTGCCGCGGGAGAAGGCCTCCCTGACAGCCTGTGCTCCGGCACCCCGAGACCAGAGGCGCAGGAGGGCTGCGTCCTAGGACGATGCCCCAGAAACAACCGGCTGCAGTGGGTCGTCTCTTCCTGGAGTGAGGTATGAGTTTAGAGGTACTGCTGGGTTTTGGATTTGTCTTTATTTAATGCTCAGCTCACCCACCAGCATCCAGATGCTCAAAGCTTCTGTTCCACACACATGTACCAGGTACCAACTGTTCATCTTTTCCTCCTGATTTCTTCATCTAATGTTAATAAAGCACCCATTGCCCTGATCGGCAGTGGTGGTAGGAGAACAGAGTTATGGTAATGTGGAGTGCTGTGATGGGGTCTGTACTTCCATGGGAGAGCCTGAGGTCCACCCAGCCTGATGCTGGGAGGAGTCCTTGTCAAAAGAGACTTTCCAGGAAGTGTGAGCCCAAAGGATGAGCAGGAATCTGGCAAAGGTTGTTCCAGACAGAGGATGCACCCCACACAGGGGAGAGAATATAGCATTCAGTGAGAATGGAACAGGGTGTGATGGAGCCAGAAACTCTTAGGCATTCAGTGAGAATGGAACAGGGGTGTGATGGAGCCAGAAACTATTAGGTACGGATCATGAAGGTGCTGAGGAGCCAATTAAAATTTTAAACAAAGATGTGGAACAAACAGGTTTTTGTTTAAGAGACAAGGGAACTGATGCAAAGCAGGCAAGCCCGGAGGCAGAAAAGGCACTTGCGTTTGTTTGCAGTAATTAAGACAAAAGATGCGAGTGTTTCAGGGATAGAGAAAGGCTGTGTCTTTGAGAGCTCCTAGAGAGACCGTTTGGTACCCTCGGGCATGTGTAGGGGTAGAGGGAAAGGAAGACTGGAAGATGCCGCCTAGCTTTCTGGCTTGGGAAACTC
>KE763567.1:4540-14577 GCA_000465285.1 Eidolon helvum | reverse complement strand
TTGTCGAATAAACTGGTATCTGCTGAGTCGGCCTTCGCTCGCCTGCGTTCCTTTCGTGGGTCCCTCGCTGTGTTTTCTTTTAAAGAAATGACCGTGATATGTGTGTGTTCTGTCTGCTAGAAAACTTGATGGCTTTGACACGCAAGCAGTTTGTGGCAGTTTCTATGCCAAAGGGCAAGGCTCTCTGCGGGGACCTTACGGCGACCTCGCCTCTCCGCGTGTCGGGAGGGAAGGCGACGTCCCCGGCACCGCCTGGCTGGTGGTCCCGGAAAGCTGGCGGCCGCCTCACGTGCCGGGAAAGCCGCTTGTTTAAGAGTGTGGCTTCCAGCCCGAGGACCCTGTGCTCGGGACCCCACCCTGACTCCCCAGTTCTTGAAGACCTGGAGACGCTTCTCGCCTGCCACTGGAAAGCAATGGCTCCTCTTTTTGGTGGGCTCGTCTTTATGGTGGTCGCTCAGAAAGTAAGTCCAGGGGCATTCGCCAGCGTCCAGCCAGCCCTGGACTGCCACCTCTGTGCCGAGCCCCCCAGCAGCAAAACACTTGTCTTGAGAAACAGTGTTGCTGGGGCGTTAGGCACATTTATTAATCTGCCAGTTTGTGGTCATAAAATGTTTTGCTACAAACATTCATCAGTGGATGATTAATTCCAAGCAAAACAAACAAACAAAAGCATTTGCTTAATTGAAAAAGCTAATGTAGAAAATAAGATATTTTATTCTTAAAGTCAGCGCTGCTCAAGTAGTTTTGGTTTTTATCTCCCACTTGCTTATATTTTTTTACGTGGTTATATTTTTACTGTGTATATTTTGGATTCTTGTTAACTGTTATATGGCTTAAATATTTGGGGTGGGTTTTGGCTTAGTCTTTAGAATTGTATTTTTAGCACCAGCATAATATTAGAAAGCATTTAAAACAAAATCTGTTTTTAAGAAGCCCTTCATTGAAGAACCTTATTTCTAGGTTACCAAGAGTGCACCAAATGACAGACAGCTGTGACCACCATGCTGTGTAATATTGCATATTGACATGTGAACAGGCCAATAAGTTGGTAGTGTAATAATTTCAGCTTTGATGCCCTATATGCATTCCTGAAAACCTTATCTTCTGCAAAATTGCATGCAAAGCATAGGGAGCATAAAGGAAAAATAGAGCTGGGGCAGACCATGGAAAACTTAAGGAACTTTGTAACCAGAGCACTGACAAAAATAATAACTCTCCTAAGAAAACCAGTAGCTCTATTAAGTCTCCAGTGGCATTTGTAGCCAGAATCACAGCCTTTGCAGGCTTAGTCCTAGGGTTCTTCCTTCTCCAAGATGTTTCCTGAAGGACAGCATTTGCTTTTGATACCACTTGTATCAAATTAAAATCCGATCGGGTGTAGACTTCTCCCTCAGTCATTTTTAAGGGAGTGTGGGCAGTGTTTGTAGTCTCTTTTATCTGCACACTTATCTTTTTTGTCGCTTGGTAAGGAGCTCTTGTTTTGAGTCTGCCTCTAACTGATTTCCTGGCCCACTGAAGCATGGAGGGAATCGAGGTTTGTTTTGAAATCTGCCTTGGTCCCCAATCCTGGATGACCTTAATTTATTTTCAGGGTGTACACCATGAGCTGAGTGGGAAACAAGTCATGTCTTCTTTTTTAAAACCTTATAAACATGATTAGAAAGCGTTAGGGGGTGGGGAATGATGGAGGTGGTGGTCTTGAGTGACTTCCTTGTTGGAAGACATCGAATTACGTTGATGCCTCAGACTTTGCGTGGTGCAGCCTCCAGCTTAACGTGGAGTACAGAGCTCCGTCAGTTAAAAGTTTCCCTTTTCTTCCTCTTCCCTCCCTCCTTGCTATTTCTTTTTCCTTTTTTTTTTTTTTTTTTTTTGACAAAGCATCTGTGTGGTCCATATGATACTTCAGGAAAATAAGAAATGGAGGGTGCTGTTTATTTTAGTAGGTGTTTTTCTGGGCTGGGCTATGGTGGGGTAATGGCTCCAAAGCAGTGTCTTGGTAAAGGCCATTTCCACCGACTGTCTTTACCGAGAATTCTCTTGTCGACATGTAATGAGGCAGTGGGCCTTTCTTCTATGAGCACCTTAGAATCCTGGTCCTCTTGCTGATCACCTTTTGATCATGTGTTCAAGCGGCACGTAGAATTGTTGCCTGTGGTACACATCCATTGTTGACTTAGTGAAAAGAGTATTTTGAAAATAAAACAAAATAAAACATGGAAATACAATGTTTTCTGTTTCGAGACTTCAGGTAGTTTATACAGGAGGCTTGTGGTTTCCTTTTTTGTTTTTTTTATCAAATGGTGTTTTGCACGCATTTCTTCCTCCTTCCTTCCAGCAAATACTGACCTTCCCAGTGGCAGTCCGTCTCATGAACAGGTGAACCTGCAGCCACCCCAGGAGGACACGGGAGGAGTGGCTCTCGCCAGCTGCGTGGAGCGGTGCTCACTGCCACTGCTCTGCCGGGTCCCCGGTGGCCACACAGAACCGGGCCCAGAGCCGCCCGCTCGCCCCGTTTCCGAGATACCTGCATTCGCGTGCGAAGGCTTCTGAGTTTTCCTTGTTGGCAGCCGATAACGGTTTAAAAACCAGACACTGCGAAGACCTAACAGATGCTTCTGCGGCCAGGTGCGGCCTGTGGGTGCTGCGCTCAGCCGCCATTCCGAAAAGTCGACTCCTTTCGTGGAACAAAACCTCATGTTTCTGTTGGAAAAAAATGGCTAATCAAGTCAGTGAGGGTCCGAGTGTGAGGAAGGGTGGTGGTTTCCAGGGGGGTGCCCTCGACACCCCCGCCCCAGGGTCGTTTAACAGCCGCAGGTGATCCCAGCGGCGCCATCGGCAGTCCTTTTTTTTTTAATTAATTTTTTTATGGCGACATTGGCTAGCGCAATCCCATGTTTCATCTGCACACTTCAACAGTAAGGCATATACATATATTTACGCTGTGTTCACCTCCCATGGTTATATTTCTGTCACCACATATTTGACCCTCTTTACCCCATCTACCTCCCCCGCCACTGTCCATTTTCATGAACTTTGTCACTTATTACATAGTTTGCAGATGAACATTAGAGAACAGCAGAAAGGTCCGTTTCTTGACTATTGGTTTCATTTCATCTATTAAAACTTAATTTCCTGCAGTAAAATCTACCGCAGAGCAGGCCTTGTTTTTGTAGGTTTGCCAGAGTTCGCCATGCTATTACGGAAAGTTGGCCGTTGCTGTTTCAAATGCTTAAAGCCCCGTGGATATTACTGGCTCCGAGAGGCCCGGACGGAACCGAGGCAGCCGGCCAGGTCCCCTTCCTACCTCCGACTCTGGTGTTGAGAACATTAGAGCAGGAGTTTAATTAATTTTTTGATTAAGCCAAACCATTACAGACCATATTCAGGTAGGTCATAAAATGAGAGATGCTCCTTTCTGAAATCTGCCCTATTTAGGATTTGGGAAGTTCAGGGGATTAGTGCCAAGGGCGGAGTTTTTCAGCTTTAGATCAGATTCTAATCTGCCCCCAAATGGTAATTGACCCCAAAGCCATCAGCGCGAGCAGGCTGGCTGGGCCTGTGGAATTGAATTAGCCACAGTCGTCAGGCAGGAAGGCCGTTCCCTGTCACAGCAACTGAAGGTCAGATGGGGTGGCTCTGAGGCCCCTGGGCCTGGGCCATGTTTGACAAACTCCTTGTTTTCTTTGTTGAGGAAATGGAAGACTAATCAGCGACTCTTCCCACAGGTCAGTTTGGCGTCTCATCACAGTGACATGAGAACCTCTGATTAGCGCTCACGGGAAAGTGAAACCAGCTCGCAGACCGGCAGGGACGAGAGATAAGCCCCTTGTCAGGTGGCGCCGATCAAAGGGTCCCCTGCGTTTGGTTCGGTGCTTGTGGGGAAGGGCCCTTTGTGGTTGCTTTTTTGAAGTCTGCAGTTTTCTCTGCTCCTGATGCTGCCAGATGCAACTTGATCTATTCGCTGTTAAGTGACATGGAAGGGTGCCCCGGAATCTCTTCAGTTGCTGTAGTCGGAATCACTTTGATATAGAAAGACTCCCCAGAAGGACTTCGCGGTATGAGGCGTGTGCAGTGTAAGAACCCCGCTGTCGCCGCCTCTGCTGGAGGTGACATGGAGCCTGACCCTGCACGTCACCGGCGTCTGCCTCCGCAGGTGATGGTGGTGGTCCAAAGCCAGTGAGAAAGGTCCAAATGTCGCTTTCATGAAGCAGCTCCCTTCTGCTCGGTGGATTTTGTCTTCATTTTTCCATTAGAAGGGATCCACCGCTTAGAAAACTGGGATTCAGAGAGTTTACAGGGTGACGTGCCCAGGTGATGTGGCCGAGGAGGCAGGTCCGTGACTCACTCTTTCTGTGACTTCTGTTCTCACCACTGTACCCTTAAATCTGTAGCTTGTGAGTTTGGGGTGGGGAGGAGTGGTTTGAAAAGAGGAGATTGCTGGGAGGTCACCCCAGGGGGAAAAAAGGCAAAGAGTGACGAGGAGGGGCGGTGGATCAGTGGCTAAGGGCACGGACCCGGGCCAGACCGTCTAGGTTTACATTCTTGTCCTACCGCTTGCTGGTCTTGTGACTCTGGGCAAGTTACTGAACCGATTTGTTCTTCAGACTTTGCATATTAAGTGGAAATACTTCTGGAAAAGGTCGGGTCGAGGCTGGAGGGTTAACATAGTATGGGGTGATCTGCGCGTAAACCTTCGACCTGCTTTACGTCCACGCCAGACCGAAGGTTGGTGCAACAATCATTCTCAGTGTGGCAATAAAATATCTAAGGCTAAGACTTGGATGTTCTTAACCTCTTTGAAAGGCGTGCTTTCATCACGCCCTCTCCTCCCACTTCTTTTTACAAAACGATCATGTATTCCTAAAGAAGTGTTTTTTTTAGGGGTACGGTAGGAAAAGGCCGGGCCTATTGGAAACATTCACCCTCTGGAAATAATGATCAGAAGGTGCATTATCAGCTCATTTGTACCAGGCTCAACTCCAGGAAAAGAATACAGCTGATAAAGACAGTTGACTGAGATCACGTGTGAAGAATGAACGGAAACAGTGGCCTGCACCGTGCTCATTAAATAGCATGCGGGAGGAGCGTACGGGAGGACTTCCTAGATGAGGTTACATCCCGTTTGTGAGGCGAGGCCACAGCTCTCTGTCTCCACGCCTGACTCTGCCTCTCGGCTGGAAACTGCACAGTCTGTTCAGACGCAGGTTCAAGGAGGCTCCCGGCTCCACGTTCGCCTCTGTTCCAGAATATTTGTAAATGTTCAGTTCGGTTGGAGGAAATACACCGCACAAATATGGGAACCGTATTCACATGTGTCATTTTCAATTACTTAATGGAACCTTTAGCTTCAGGACACGTTAGGCAAGCCGAAGACTGAATCGCGTGGCTCGTTGCCGGGGGCCGTTAGCGCTGGACAGGCCCGTGGTGCCAGGCCTCGGCTGCGTCTGTGGCAGTGCTTTTCTGGGACGTGGCGGTCCAAAATGCTTGTGTGCGTCGTGGTCCCCATCTAGTGGCCACATTGTTTGTGGTTTTTGCTGTTTTGTACAAGTAACATCTTGAGTTGGAGAACCTTTTATTTACTGGTCCTGTGGATTTGGAAGGCTGGGGGAGGGGGACAAAAAAGAGGGTACAAACATTTATTCTATAGGAAAAAAAGTTTTTTTTTCTCATGTACTTTTCAGTTCTGATCTCTGACTTTTTAGAGAGAAGGCAGGAGTGGAGACTGTGACCCGCAGAAGGGGGAAAGGCTCTAGAATGATCTCTCATCTTTTTATGATGATTACTTTCTGAATTCCTACTGCTTTTATTAATAATTCTTCTTAATAACTATCCACCAAGTGTCATCAGAAAAACATTTATTTTTTAATTATAAGGACAACAAAATGCATGAGGTAACACTAGAAACTCTAAAAAGTATGCAGAGTGTCCTTAGGGGCCCTTCATTCTGTGAGTTCTGATCATCTCCCAAATCTTTGTCGGCAGGTAACCTCCATTAGCACATAGTGTATCTTTCCAGACGTTTCGATGCATTTACAAACATATACGTGTGTATTGATATATACTGACTACAGATTAGGGATAAATATGCACATATACAGACACAAATCATACGCGATATATACAATTTACATTTGGTTTGTATAAAACTAAATGGAATCTTACTATAAAGACTATTCATGTAATATATTTTGCACACCTCATGAAAATGCTATACAGGTCTCATTCTTTTTAAACAGCTGAATTAGCAGCCCCCGAAAGCTGGCTCTCCCCTGTCCTAACAACAGCCTGCTCGTACCTTCCATTAAGGACCTCATGCATTTGTCTGGAACCCCGAGTTTTGCAGCTATTGCACAGGAGACACCCCCGATCACCTGGTCTGGAGACCAGCAGGATTTATGGTTGTGGTTCCACGGGGCTGCAGCTATCTGCGTACTCGAAAAGCTGCTGCGGGAGGGGCTTCCAGTCAGCCTGAAAGACCGTGAGAGGCAGCCAACGGAAACAAACAGAGAGTCAAGCCAAATGAGGAAGGGGAGGAGTATGTTTCAAACAAAACAATAAGGTAAAACCTTAGGAAATACAGTAATGAAATGGAGATGCTGGAGATGCGTAATTAACCTGATAGAGTTCAAAGCAATGGCCATAAAGAGGCTCACCAAACTTGAGATAAATGGATGAACACACTGAGAACATCAACGAAGAGGCAGGAATTATAATAATGTACCAAACAGAAGTCAGAGCTGAAGCACACAATAACTGAACTGAAAAATGTACGGGAGGCTTAACAGCAGACTAGATGAAGCGGAAGAAGGAATAAGTGATCTTAGACACAGGTCAGTGGAGCTCACCAAACCGAGCAGCAAAAGGAAAAAAGAATTTCAAAAAGTGAAGCTAGCCTAAGGGACCTATGCAGGGACAACATCGGAGGAATAACATTGAGGTGATTTTCAGTTTTTATCGTTAAAAAATGTAGCATAGGGAATACACTCAATAATCATGTAACAAGTACGTATAGTGCCAGGTGGGGACTAGACTAATTGGGGGCATCACGCCATAAGTTATAGGAATGTCTAACCACCGTGCTGTACACCTGAAACCTATATAAAACAATACCAAATGTCCACTCTAATTGAAGAAATAATGTTCCAGTCAACCTATTTGTACCTACTTACATCTTAGCCAGTTAGTGCAGATATTTTTGTACGATAAATTCCTGAGAATCTAACTCCTATCTCAAAGCATATGGTTACTTTAATTTGGAGTGGATGTTGACAGCCCTCCAAAAAGGCTGTACCAATTTACATTCCCATGTACAGTGAATCTGCAGCTTTTTAATGATTTTTTTTAAATCTTAAAATGAATCTGAGAATAGCCAAGGTAGCTCTGCATAGGGGAACTTACGCAGGACTCGAATACTCGTCAGGGGAGGTGAATGAAATCAAACTTAGGTCGTCTTCTGGCCCGAGTATTCTCAGCCCTCCGTGGCTGAAGTACTAGCTTGGGGTAAGCTGATGGGTCCAATCTTGATTGCAAATCTGGTCTGCAAAAGTGATCCACTGTTAATAAATTTGTCTTCAGGAGTAAGCAGGGGAGGTGAATGAAATCAAACTCGGGTCATCCTCTGGCCCGAGTATTCTCAGCCCTCCGCGGCTGAAGTACTAGCTTGGGGTAAGCTGATAGGTCCAATCTTGATTGCAAATCCGGTCTGCAAAAGTGATCCACTGTTAATGAATTTGTCCTCAGGAGTAAGATGTTTCTGCCCCCGCCCCTGCCCACAATCCATAGTGACTGTAACTGCCTGTAATGACCATGTTGTTTTTCTCCTTGTGGCTGGAGCCCAGAGCCCCTGTCTGAGCTAATAGTTTTGACCTTTCCTTCATGTGGGTGTGTTAGGGACGCTTCTGACCTCACACACCCCTGAACATTAAAAACCACTGTCTGAAAGTCAGGGGCCTTGCGTGTTACGTAGTCTCGTCAGCCTCCTCCCGTCATCTCCCCGCTGCACCCTGTGACCTCGGCGGTGGCTCCTGGGCCATGCCTGGCTTGTTGTGTTAGAAGTACTTAGGGGAGGTTGTCTGAAATTCTCTGTCCTCAGCCCCCCGCCCAGAAGACCGGGTGAATTGGGCTAAAACGAGGCCCGGGATTCGATGCTTTTCAAAGTCCCCTGAGCGCTGGGGTCCCCACCCCTTGGGAGCTTGAGTCACCTCATCTCTAAAACGAGGGCGTGAATGCTTTAGCTCTTGCACGGGGAAAGGAGAGGAGGGTCGTCATGACAGTTCCGCCTGGAGACCGCAGGTGGCAGGTTGCTCCTGGGGGTGACCGTGTGTCCGTCCTGGTGGCCCCGTTACTGGAAACAGGTGCCGCCTCTACTGCGGGATCGGTTTCCAGACTCCTTTCTGGAATGACAAAACCTGTAGGGGAGAAGGCAGGACCGAGAAAACGTGCGTGCCTCCGTTGCCACAGAGCTGTTAGTGGACCCTCGTCTCACAGTCTCGAGGGATCCTTTCACTCAGGGATCCTGTGGCCGGGACCCTGGGTGAAGCAAACCCGGAGGAGGAACGAGCCAGCACTGAGTAGCCTTTGCCTCGTTGTACCTTGAAACAACAAACCAGCCTACCAAGGTGTCGAAGCACCTAAGCGAGAGCTGGTGTGTAGCGAGCGCGTGGTGACTGTTGGCCGTGACCAGAGCTTTCAGCAGCTGTTGAAATTGAGGACCTGAAGTCCGCCTGCCAGCTTTTCGATGGCGTGTGGCCTTTGGCTCCCTTGGCACATGCTGTCTTTATTGGAATCTGTGGCTTTTGCTTTATGAGCTTGGAGCTTTGGAACTTTTATGTCCAAGGGGATAAATGATCACTTATTGCCTTTTATGTCCTCGCAGTGGTACTGTTTATAAATGAATATGCTGGAACTGCAAGTAGAGAATTCGAATGGAATATCTTAGTTTAAAAAAGGTGAATAACATTGCTGTCACCCCGTTGTTGTTGGGGGAGGTGGGCAAGGTGTGTAACCAGCCACAGGATAGGTGTATTGGTAAAGAAATAGAATCTTTTTAAGAGAAATTTTTAGAAAGTTAGTGAACCCATTTGATCTCTGTCCAATAAGGAATGCCTAATAATGTTTGTTATGCCTTAAACTATTTCAAATGACAGGTGTAGAAAAGTCTACCTTGCGTGTAGCCTTAATTTTCTGAAATGGAAAACTAAAGTTTTTATCTGGTATCATAATGAAAAAAGAGGAGAAAAGAGATATATATATATATTCATTTATAGCAGGATGAGAGACTCCTAAATGTCAAAAATGAGAGCCTAGGGTTATAGGATGAGTAAGTTCCGAGGATTCATATACAGCATTGTGATCACAGCCAGCAAGCCGCCAAGAGAGTGGATCTTAAGTATTCTCCTCACGAAAAAGAAACGGCAGCTGTGTGGCGTGACGGAGATTTAGCTTCAGAATGCAGCATAGCAGGTGCTCAGAAACACTTGCCGAATGAATCACGAGGTCGAAGAATCATCCTTATACCACCTTGCACGTGTTAGGTGCTCGACAGATGTTTATGAGTGAATGCATGAATGAAGTGAATAAATGGATGTATGAAGAACAGCTGTTTTGGTGCCTGGGTGTAGCTCCAACCAGAGCTACTTCTCAAGTGCTGGTCTTTGCAAAGAAATGTGCGGACTGGGTGTCATGTGGTTCATAAGGCTACCCTGATGTCATCTTAGGAACTGCTGAGAGATTTCAAGTGACTGTGTGACGCCCCCCTCATGTTAGAACGCCTTTTCTTTCTGAACGGATGGTGATAGTAAATATTAGTTTATTGTAAAATACTCTTACTAAGAAAAAAGTCAATAATTTAGTAGCTAAAATTGTTTTAAACTGGATAAAAATTTGGGAGCAATTTCTGCGTGGCAGGTGGGGGCTGTGAGAGGGCTGGTGTCGGCAGAAGACGGAGAATCAGCGGCTGAACTGGGCCTGGCTCCTCCCGTGTGCACCAGTGAGTCTGGGGGTGGGTGGGAGGAGGTGGGGCCGCTGCTGGGGAAGGA
>KE763563.1:11709-29170 GCA_000465285.1 Eidolon helvum | reverse complement strand
CTAAACTTTAGTTTTCTCTAAGCAGAGATGATGTCACACACGTGCCACCTGTGTGGGTCTTGCCTCGTCAGTGGACCAAGCACATTTTGAAGCCGCCTGGATTTCCCCCCAATGCTCCATGACCCCCATGGATGCTCTCTCTGTGCCTGGCCATGGCCCTGCCTGGGGGAATGTCAAAGTGAGCCTGAGCTCTGCTTCGCTCCTGTTAGGGAGAATCCGGCTGGTGGAACCGATTTATTCCTCTCTCCCCCTGCCGTTGCTTCTAAGCATGGCTAATGAGTATGCTTGACCTCACACGCTCACCCCAGCAGCTCCGCAAATGTCACTCAGGATCCCTCCTGACATCCAAATGTAGGGGGCACGGTATTTTAAATTAAAAGTTATATCCTCACACGTTTCGTTTCTCTACTCTTTCAAAAGCAACTTGCTAATAATTCTGGGCCCTTTGATGCCAAGCCAGGGGACCAGGGTCATTTCTCACCTGAGTAGAATGGACTGATTTATCTTTCAGAGGAAGCTCGGGATGTGGACAGAACAGGGTTTCCAACTGCATGGAATAAAAGCGCATCCACCGGTCCTCGCCGAGGGCTGTGACAGAGGCATGGAGACATGTATAGGGGCAGAGGTCAGAGATGACTGAGGACATGGTGTCAGGGAACCAAATGGAGGGGCTGGGGCTGGTGAAAGGGGGTGTCTCAAGACCCACCAGGGATCTCTGGTGTAGGGTGTTGCCTTAGTCCCACCACACATCTCTGGGACCTGGCCTCTAGCCTCATTTCTGCTCTGATTCCAACACCACTTTGCAAGCTCTGCCCCAGCTGGATGCTCATCTTGCCTCCTGGGGCACCGTCTGATCCAGAGGAGCTGAGGGAGTCTGCGCCAGGCTCAGGGCAGGGCTGTGACCAGTGATCCCTGGCCCAGGGCAGAGGGGTGGAGGCATCACTGCTGATGTGAGTGGTCTGGGAAGGTCTCTTTGCTCTAAAATCTCTCTCTCCCTAACCAGTCATAATGCCTGAAGTTCTACCATTATAGACTCTTTCTTTTGATGAGGCCTCTGGCTCTCCCACAATGTGACACTGGGCATCATTGAACTGCTCTAATCCTCATTTATAAGATATGGACAGTAATGTATACCTTCTTGGATTGATTTAAATATTAAATAAATTAATCCATATAAAGCTCCTAGCATAGCTTTTGGCATATAAAAGGTATTAAATTGACACTGTTTCTTTCAATCCCTCCATTTACCTTCCTCAAGTGTCACTGAGTTCAGAGCTTTTCCAGCAAAAGAATTGGCAGATAATAATGGGGAAAGTGGGGGCAGAAGAAACAGAGGAGAGAAATTAGTTCATAGCCCAAGCCATTATTTGAGGAAAGAGGTAGAGAGGGAAAATAATAGATAAGGAAGTGAGTTAGGAGTTAGAAGGAAATGAGATAAGAAGTTAGAAAGAAGAAAAGAAGGAAGGAAACGTGTGTCTGCGCTGGGCCGGGCCCTGTCCAGGGTGCTGGAGGTAAAGAGACAGGCAGGAAAGGACCTGCCATAGAAGTCCCAGTCTGGCAGTGGGGGTGGGTGGAGATTCGCCAGATCAGCAACAGGCCCAGTTAATGTGTGGGGAGGTGAATGACGACTGGGAAGAACTAGATCCTGTGGAAACAGGAGACTCATCCCAGAAATGTTCAAAGACATCCCAATCAACACCCAGCAAACTCCTCTATCAGTCCTTCCATCAAGGTGACTGCCCTGCCATCCCCCTTACTTAGCCCTCAGTGGCACACTGTTGTCTTCAGGCTAAATCCCAAATCCACACCATTATCCACCCTAACCCCCGACTAAGCCCTTACGAGCCTCCCAACCCCTTTTCCTGCTCCACCCACGGCAACAGGACCACCGAGCTTCCAGAGATCCCATGTATACCCTTCCCAGCCTTCACTCCTGCCATCTCCTCTGCCTTCCCCAACCCAATCTTCCAAAATGACTGACCCTACGGAATAAGAGCTCAAGAAACTGAACCTATTATTATGGGAATGGAAGTCTCAACTCAGATGTCCCCTCCTGCCCACAGCCTTCCCCTCAGACTGGGGTTTGGGGCTTCTCCCTCTGCTGTGCTCCCCCAGCACCCCAGTCACCTGCCATTTATCCCATGGCAGGTAATCTTCTGGTCCATCTTCCTGGCTGTGTCTCATTCACCAATGCACCTGCTCCACGTAGCTCAGCACGCAGTAGTGCACAGCAGGGGCTCAACAAAGTCTGCTCACACTGAGCACTGGCTGGAGTCAGGTGCCCTCATGGGGCTTCCAGTCTAGTGAGAAGGCAGATATGAATCAAATGGAAATACCAATTAACTAAGAATTACGAGTAATAATAAAGTTGATGGAGGACAGATTCTGGGAACCACGGGAATGGGCAGCAAGGGGACTATACTCAGTCTTGGGGGTCTCTTGAGGACATCCCTGAGGATGAACCTTTGAACTCTCTGCAAGATGAGAGGAAGCGGCAGAGGAACAACATTCCAGGTGAGGGGACAGCACTGCCAAGGCCCTGAGGAGGCACGGTGCGTTCCAGGGACTTAAGAAAGGCGAGTGTGGCTGGGACTAAGAGAGCAGAGAGAACCTGGCAAGCGTAGGGCCCGAGAGGTGAGCATGAACCCAGTCTGTGGGACTTTGTAGGCCACGTCTGGCTTTCAGTCTTGATTCTGAGTCCTAACACTTGTGGGCGTGGCCCTGAAGCATGCTTGGACCTTGATGAAAGCTGGTGCTGTCTTCAGGCCTGACCTGGGTGGGAGGCATTCGCGCCAGAGTTTTGGGCAATCTGGATGGGGAGATTGCCAGATGTGAAGCAAGCCCAGCTAGCAACGAAAAGAAGAGCAGATCCAGCCCTTAAGGTAGGGATTGGTGAGAACTTGCAGGATATTAGGACCTGACAGGTATGTCCAAGTTTGGAGACCTTTACTCTCAGCCAGGAACCAGAGACAATCAGAAAGTACAGGCGTAAAGACTGTGATCACATGGAGGTCTGAGGGGTAGGGAGAGGGGCAGCCTGGCTCCCAGAACCTCACACGCCCCACATACAGCATGTGTGCACGTGTGCGCATGCGCACACACACACGTCCCAGCATTTATTCCCAGAGCATCTGGCTGAAAGCAACCAGGCCAGCGTAGCACCTGGTGGCTTTGACCCTGTTTAATAGGTCTAGGGTGTCCTGATCAGAGCTGTTTTGGGCCCATGTGGGTGGGGCTGAGGGTGGGGCCACAGCAGACGCTTGCAAACCCAGCCCCCGGGTGGAGACTGTGAGGGTGGGGCCACAGCAGACGGTTGCAAACCCAGCCCCCGGATGGAGACTGGCAAACCTTGTTCACTGACCAGGGCCCAGATGTGAGACCCCACCCTGTCTTAATCAGCAGGGCTTTCATTTCTCTTTTTTGAACCTTACACTACTTTTTGTTTGTTTTTGGTTAGGATGTAAAAGGGTAACAACACTAAATTAGGGAAGAATTAAAGCTGCTTCTACAACCTACTAAAGCAGTCAAGAGAAGAGTGAAAGGGGCCATTCGGGGCAGACATCATTACCAAGGCGGGCAGGGCAGGTGCGAAGGGGCTACCAAGTCTAAGATGACTAAGGCTGACCCAGAGCTCACTCTAAGTAAGTGAAGTGTATGAGCTTGTCCATGCTCCCAACAACTTTTATTATTGGCATTTTGTGGATGAGGAGCTTGAGGAATAGAAGGGTTAGGTGACATACCCAAGGTCATGTAGCTACAACGGAACAAGACAGATTAAAACTCAGCCAGTCTGAGTCCAGAGCCTGTGCTGTGGACCACATCATGTTCGGCATCTCAGTGTGTCTTCGAGGTGCCAAGAGAAGCGTCAAATTTGGTCTTCGAGAAGCGCTCAGGTTGGACGGAACAAGATTCTAATATCCGACACATGAGTAGTTCTTTCAACCATTCCTAACATATTTATTTAGCACCCACCGTAGGAAGAGAAGAGCGCTTTATGCAGAGGGAACAGCATATGCGAAGGCCAAGAGAGGGCAGCACATCCAAGGAACTGAAGCAGAGAGTTAAGTAACTTGATCAAAGCCACACAGCTAGCAAGTAAGTAGCTGAGTCAACAGCCCCGCCCTGCCATCTTCCCTGTCTGCACCACGGTCACAGGCACATACCCTTTTCTAGAAGCTCCTGGGCTTCATCCCCACATTTCCATTGCTCTATTCATCTATCTGTCATGCTATACTTCCTGCTGGTTTGCCCAGATTCCCCCTGTCCACTCCACACCCTATCTTCTGCAGGTGAGATGCTCAGATTGGCTGTGTCCAGCAGGTCACAGTCCCTCACGGCTGCCTCAGTCCCCTTTCTTGCTGTGTCAGACGCCAGGTGGAGGAGGGGTGGCCACTGGTGCAGAGCACCCACAGGCCTATTTTGTTTTTTTCCTTAACAGGTTTCCTATGGTATCTTTGAATTAATGGGACAGAGATAAAGGAGGCATTTGAGCTACCATCCACAGCAGCTGTCAGGTCAGGCCAGGGGCCGGCTGAGAATAGCCCTGCCCCTCTCGCCACCATCAATCTGCACCGTGGAACCAATATCCAAGGAGACTGTAGGCTCAGTGCTTCCGGAGCCCCATTTCCACCCTGGCTGGCCAAGACCGGAAACGCCAGTCCATATCTGAGAGCGAAACCTACCAGGAATGGAGACCCCTTTGGGTTCGTGTGGAACTTGCAGCTGGCAGAGCCCAAGTGTGCTTCAGGAAAAGAAAGAGAAGAGGGCAGAAGCCATTTTGTTGGCTTCCCTAAAAAAAAACAAACAAACCCCAAGTGTGTTTGTGCGTGTGGACTTTTGTGAGCCCGTGCGTCTGGTGGTGGGTGTGTCTGAGTGTCTCAGACTATGACGCAGGGGTCAAGAGCAGGGTTCTGGAGCCCACCTGCCTCGGCCCAAAGCCCAGCCCTGTCACACTAGCTATGTGACCTTGGGCAAGTTCCTTAACCTCTCTGAGCTTCAGTTTAGAGCACCTAGCTGGTGCTTTAAGAGTTGGCTATCATTATTATCTGGGGTCTCTTAGTAGTTTCATGTGCCTGTGTCGTCTGAGTTCTGTGCCTGCGTCGTCTGAGTTCTGTGCCTGCGTATGGATCTGTGAGGCTCTTGTAGGCACTTCAATGGATGGAACGTGTGACCCGGAGCCTGGGGAGAGCCTTCACTCTGGACCCTTTGCTGGTCGAGGCAGAAGACATCGGTGGCCTGAACCCTTGATGCTAGTCTGGGGGTTAACACTCTTGAGAGGGCCTGGCTGGTTCTAGAACAAAATCAGAAGGGACTCCCTGGAAAATTAGTCCCAGACTCAGAGTATCACACTCAGCACAGGCCTCAGGCATCACTTAGGAGCCCTCTGTTAAAGGTGGGGAAACTGAGGCCTGGGTTGTTGGTCCCTTCCTTGCTATGTACAAAACAAGGCGCAGGAGTGGGTGGCTGTCACTGTGGAGTGCCAGCAGGCCTATTTTGTTCTTTTCTAACAGATTTCCTCACAGGCCAGGTCCCACAGTGAAGCCATGGCTGTGCCAAGGTGGGAATTAAAGTCTTGACTCACTGGAGAAACAAGATGGTTCGTTCACAAATAGTAAGAAGGGGACAACCTCCCCCAGGGTCAAGTATACAGTAGGAACTCAGCAAGTGGTAGTTATGTATTTTCTTTGCCTCTGCCCCTCTCAGCCACTGCTTCAGTTCCTTCCTCCATCCTTGCACCATCTCACATTTATGAGCACCTACTGTGTGCCGGGCTTGTGGCTAGGTGCTAAGCATACAGTGGAGAGTATAGTCAAGGCCTCTGCTCTGTAGAAACTCATGGCCTAGTAGGGGAGATGAGCATTAATCAGGACACCCTCAAGGAGATGCAAACAAAGGAATAATAGTCATTGTTCTCATTGAGGAAGAAGAAACAAAGGAAGATGGAGAAGTAGAATCAGATCTAGTCCTTCTGTTAAAGTGGTATTGGGATTAAGAGCTGAAAGATGGGCTGGGGGCTTCCAGGAGGAGAGATTGGCACGTGCATAGGCCAGGTGGCTGGAGGAAGCACAGCCCATCTGAGAAACTGAGACTGGAGCACAGGAGGAATGAAAAGAAGTGTCCCAGGTGACGTGACACAGACAGTGAACTAGATTTGTTGTGGGCTCACCACAGACATGCTTTGGGGTCTCCCTAGCCCACTCTGTTAGGAGAGAGGAGGATGTGCAGGGGCCAGAGGGCTGCGCTGGCAGATGGGGTCTGGGGCCGGTGTGGAAGAGAGCAGCCGTACCCACACGCAAGCGTGCCTGTCTGTATGACAGCCTTCCCAGCTATTTGCAGCCTCCTCTCCAGTTGTTTGCCGTTCTCACTCCCAGTTGTTTGCAGTTCAACCCTCCAGCTATTTGCAGTCACTACCCACTTATTTGCAGCCTTATCCTCAGGAGTGCGCAATCACCACCCCAGCTGCTCACCGTCATCACAGATATTTACAGTCACCACCCCAGCTGTTCACGGTCACCCTCCCAGCTGTCTGTAGCTACCACCCTCAGCTCTCTATAATCTCTCTCCGGCTGTTTGCAGTCACCAACCCAGTTATTCGCAATCTTCATCTCCCTTCGGGTATCAGGTAAGGCTTGCTCAAGATTAGTTCTAACAACAGCTGCTATTACTATTAGCTAATAAGTGAGTGCCTGTTTGATGCTAGGCACTATACAATGTGCTTTTACGTGCACTCTCTGATCTTACAGGCACCCCTTCATTTGTTCATGAAGTATTTCTGGCATGCCAACTATACATCAGGCACTGCCAGGTGCCGGGCATACAGTGAAGACCAGAACTAGACATATTGCTGCTCTCCTGGAGTTTTTAGTGTCATGAAGGAGACAGGTGTTAATAAGGTAACAACACCAGTAAGTGTCTAACCATGGAGTGAGAGTTTCATGAAGAAAGCAGAGGTATTGCGCTGGATGGGAGATCAGAAGTGGTTCCCTGGGAAAAGGATCCTGAACTGAGAGCTGAAGAATGGGCACAGTTAGATTTGGCTGAGGTAGGGGTGGAATGAGGGATGAGAAGAGCCTCCCGGCAGATGGGATGACATGTGCAGAAGCTCAAGAGACGGCTGACAAATGGCCAGGTGGCAGGAGCTCAAACAGCGTGGGTGGCATGTGAGGCCAATGGGAGCCAGGCTGGAGTGACCTGGTCAGAATGGCTGCGAATCCATTGGCTGCTGTGAAGGATGGATGTAAGGGGACAAGAGTAAAAGCAGCAATGGTGATTATTACAGTTGTCCAGGTAAGAGATGAGGGAACTTTGGACTAAGAGATGGCAGGAGACTAAAGAGAAGTGGACTGATGTGAGATTTTAGGAGGCAGACAGACAGTGATGGAGGCCAAGATGATTTCCAGGTTTCTGATTTGGGCTATTGGATGACCATAGTTCCATTCTCTGAGCTGAGAGCACAGAAGGAGGACCAGGGCCAGAGGGTAGGAGAGCAGGAGGATGGGGGATGAAGAGCTGCATGTCTTTGAGAAGAGGCCTTTGCAACAAGGCTGCATGGCACCACAGTACCTAAGCCTTGGGCTCCAAGTTGGATTGTGCCTTCAGATCCTAGCCCTCTTCCTTCTAGTTGTTTCTCCTTGAGCAAGTCATTTAACCAGTCTTTGCCTCAGCTTCCTCATCAATAATGAGTAGAGAGAAGGGAGAGATTATCTTAAACTTAATGGTCTGTGAGTACTTTAAATTAGTTGACTATAGTTTATACTCCAGCCTACAGCTTAGTGCCTGGTACATAGTAAGAACTTACTGAATTCTTGTTAAATAACTGAATGAATGATGGACCAATAAGGTGGCTCCTGGGATGAATTGTAGGAGACCTGCCAGTGGGTGTCCCTGGCTGAGGGACCAGCAGGTGAAGAGGCAGAGAGGCCCAGAAGGACAAGGCCCACTTAAGGCCTTGGACAGAATGTTCTGAGGGAGCGTAGGGTACCTGGAGGGCCAGGCAGACAGGCTGGGGAGACAACAGTGCCTAGGTCATGCCCTATAAGTCCTGCTGAGCTGTTTAGATCAAACCCCGAGTTCCAGGGAGTCACAGAGGACTCAGGGCCTAGGGGTCCTAAAAAGGATGAATTGAAGGAGGAAAGACTGGGCTAAGGGTGGGGAGCAGGTGAGGGGGGTGGCGAGTATCTCATTAGAAGGCTCCTGCAACAACAGCAATCCAGGTGAGGGATGGTCTTTATTTTTTAATTCAACAAGTGTTTTTGAGCACTTAGCAGGTGCCAAGAAGTTGTTCAGAGCTTCATCCTCTGGATAGGACATGGATCATCCAGCGGCCTGACTACCTGCCTCTCCCCTCCTGGCCGGCATCATCTCTCTTCTTGGGAATACTTTTCTCTGTAGGAAGGACGTGACAGGGCAGGAAGAGCAGGAAAGAACTGGCATCAACTCTTTGGTGAGTGATTATGTAGAAAGTGATTTACAAGAGTCTGAAGATCTGGTCTGGGATCACGGCTGCCTCCTCTAGGGGACAGGCCTGGTTCCCAGAATGTCCACTGCCTTGTTCTTTTTCTCCCTGCAGCTAAAGGATGTCTCTCCATGGTCAAGGCTAAAGGGAGAACTTCCTCCCACGCTGAGCATGCAGAGGCTGTCACCCACCCCACTGCCTCTGGGGTCAGGTACCTTGAGGAAAAGTGTCTCAGGGAGGAGAGAAAGGCGTTTCATAGGAAAACTTGTTTCTGGCCATTTGTTTGCCAGCCTGCCCGCTTCATGCTGTTAGCAGAGCACGAGTGTGACCATCTCTGGGGGCAGACTGAGGGTTGCCCCAAGAAGGGTGATCTGAAACATACAATGGCCTAGGCTTGCCCCTACTCTTGAGTCTGAATCTCATGGAGGAAGCCTGGGAGTCTGCATTTTACAAGGTGATTCTGACCTACACTAAGGCAGTGCTTCTCAGAGAGCAGAGGAACCACCTGTGGATCTTACGAAGTGCAGGTTTTGGTTCACTTGGTCTGGGATAGGGCCTGAGATTCTGCATTTCAACAAGCTCACAGGTGATGCCCCTGCTTCTGGTCCATGGACCACACTGAGCCGCAGGGCACTAAAGGTTGAAGCTTCTGATTTCCAACTTTCTTTTAAAGGAACAAATCCCTCTCACAAGAAACCTCACACAGAACCCCAACGTATGAAACAGACGACATTAACATAAAGGTAGTGTACCCATATAAATGTGTGATGCTTGCTTACTATAAATCCTGTCAATGAAAACAGGGTGGCTTTGATGAAGACAGAAGTCTGGTGCTGAAGATTTCCATGTCTATTTTACATGGACCTCAGCATCCATCATATTCAAACCGCATATGCACGGCAGCCCCAATGCCATAGTGACAAGGCTGCACCTGCAGGCCATGGAGGACAGGCTGCCCTAGCTGCCCCTTCTCAGTATGGAGACCCGCAGTTCAAATTTAGCCTTCCTTCCCTTCTCCATGGACCCTGCCACTCCCTGCCAAGTAGCTGCTGCTAAATATAGCTGGTGGCCAGGCTTTCTAGGGGAAGTACGAGAGGGAAGCTGGGAAGAACTGCTAGCACACCCTGGAGGCCGCAAAGCCAGACCTACTAATTAGTGGTTTGGCAGCTGGGGAGGACAGGAGGGACTTTGGTGGGCCAGGCCCCACAGCTGTCTGGGCTCCCCTGGAGGAAGGCAGGATGTACTGGTGTCTGCAGGACTTGGCAGAGATTTGGGAATAGCTATCTGTGGGAAGACATGAGGCTGGCAGGAGGGGGCACATGGGAAAGATTAGGCCAAGGGAGCCAGCTGGATCCCAGTGGGAACCTTGGTGGTACCACTTGCTCACTGTGTAGCAGTAGGCAAGGTGTTTGACTTCTCTGGGCTTCAGACAAAAAAAAAATATACTGTGTACATTAAGGAGGTCACATGGGATCATGTTTGTGAGAGTCCCTGCTCCCCAGTAGATGTGGTACCCTTGCTTTTTCCCACCTAGAGTTCTCAAGGTACTGCCAAGCTTAGTCCTACTGAGATGAAACTGTGCTCACTTCCTGGCATCCAGTCTACATAGACTCTCTGATCCCCCAACACTTAGAGGAACCCAGAAGTTTCAGTCCACTCACAGGCTTCCAGGCCACAGCACTCAGTGCTCTAATGGAAGGATCGGGCAGAAGTAATGGCTCTCTCACCTGGCCCACTGCATCCCTGGCCCACTCCTTGATCATCACTTACCACCCTGGATGCAGATGGCCCATTAATGAGTCTGACTGTCCCACCACCAAGGAGTTCCTTCAGGGCAGAGGTGGCGCCTCAGTCACCTTGGCACCACCTCACTGGGCACAGAGCTGGTACCAGCCAGGAATTACAGAATGACAGTTGCTGTTCCTTCACTCTTTGTACACATGCCCTTTAATCCCTCCATCCTAGAGCCCTCCACACAGTTAACGCAGGGGTTGCAAGGCTCACACCCTTGCAGCAACATCCTCCTCCCTCTGCTCTTCCAATCTATGTTCTTCCTTGTCTCCAAAATACTGCTTAAGGCTTGTCCTAAGTCCTTTCTTCCTGAGGAGACAGGGGCAAGGGAAGCTAACATGTAACACCCTTGGCACTACACAGAGTTCTCCCAACAACCCTCAAACGGACATACCAATGTCATACCCATTTTACAGTTGAGAAAACTGAAGCTGAGGCAGGCAGGGCATCTTGTGTTAGAGCAGGTAAGTAGAACCTGACTTCCAGCCCAGGTCTGCTGGCTCTCAGTGCCCCCTCCAGGGCCAGCTGCCTTCCTGCTTTCCTGCTGGGCCATGACTCAGCCAGCAATTCAACCCTGGCTCCTGTCAGAAACCCTGGCCTCTATCTGTGCTTTATTTGCTAATAGCCTCTAGTCCTTCCAAGCCTGCCTTCCTGGCTTCAACCCCAGGCTGCACGCTCTCTCCGCCAAGCTCTGACTAGCTCTCTTCTCCAAAAGGGGCACCTGGAGCTTAATGCAGGGCCCTGGGCATGATAAATAGACTTCCATCAGCACTGACTCAAAGGCTCCTCTCTCCCTCTTCCCTGAGTGAAGGTAGGAGATGCATAGCACAGTAAGTACAAGAACATCATGCTATGAAATACCAGAGATTGTCCAGGGCAGTGTGCACGAAAGTCCCAAGTGAATAGGTCAGGCCATCAGAACTAAGGGTGCCCAGAGGAAGAGAACTCCTGGAAATCGGTAGAGGCTTCCTGGAAGAGGTGGTAGGATCTGGATTCTGAGGAGCTGGGGACAACTGGAGGCGGTAATAAAGGCAGTGTCCTACTCATGCATGCATGAGGCCTACAGGCTGGTCTGCTGGGTACTCTGGCCAGGCTAAGGGTGGGAAGAAGCTGGCAATGGCTGATGGCACAGTGGTGATAAGGGCTCTGTCAAGTATCAAAACCCCTCTGCCCAGAGGGGCTGTGTTAGTCAAGAAGCCAATGAATGCTCAGGCCTTTTGCCATGATTAGGAGACAAGCCTTGCATGGTAGACTCTGGGGACACAGAGACCTAGTTCAAGTTCTGGTTCTTCCACTCCTGATTCCATGGTCTTGGGCATGAACCTGTCAGACCCTGGACTCCTCCATTTATAAAATGGGTTATGATAATTCCTGTTTTATAGGTGTCCTTTGAGAATTAAAGGAATTAACTAACATTTATTGATCACAAAGCATAACATTATTCTAAGTGCCATATGTGTTCTAAATAATTTAATCTTCATAATACCCTCCACAGAATAAATGTCTTGTCATCATTTTGTAGACAAAGAAGCAGAGGCATACAGAGGTGGAGTGGCTAGAAACTGGGGATGCTGAGATTTGCACCCAGGGAACCTCAGAACCCAATGTCATAACCACTACACTATCCATTTAACAATGTGCTGGCTGCAAAGACTGGCACAGAGTAAGTATGTGTTTAGATGCCTCCTGAGGGTATATCATCCACCTCAGGCATTACCCATGATCTCTCTATGGTTTATTCCCAAGGCTTGACCTTCAGACTAGACCTCCTTCGTGACCTTCAGACCTTCAATTGCAATTAAACCCTAGACATTCTTACCTGGCGTACCTCACTGCCAACACGCCCTCCAAATGACCTCACCATCATCCCACCCACAACCCATCCCAATCCTGCTCTTCCTCCTGTGTCTGCTAAGGGAATCAATGGTACCACCAGTCCCCTTTGTTCAAATAAAAAGACCTGGAGTTCCCTGAGAGTCTCCCTCTTCCCATCTCCAGCTCTACTGCTTTAATTCACACCCACAGCATGCCTAGCCTGACATATTACAACCTCTCTCAGGTGCAGCCTTACTTGTCCTCCAGTCCCTCTCCATCTCCCGCCGAAAAATATCCAGTAGCTGTACAACAGCAGGAGTAGCCATCACCTTAGCCATTTCATAGAGCTCCCCTGCCTGCAGGGGACAGACCTAATGTACTAAGTGCATTTAAGAGTCTTCTTGAACTGACTCCTGCTGAAGCAATAACTCAGGCCGATTTCCCAACCCTTTCCCATTTATTGGTTCATCTCTATCTCCCCAGAGATGAGTACAGGGCCAAGCACACTTACAGTTCTTAATATATGGCCTTTGAAGAAATGAATGAAGGAGTGAAGTCTGCTAAGGTCATTCCCAGTGGACTTGCAGCAAAATCACTGCTGTGCAATACAGCTCTGAGTGGTGGCTGGAGCAGCCAGGGCACGGAAGAGGCCTGACCTGGCATGTGATAAGACAAAGGACTCTGCAGAGGGATCTGGCTACAACGGTGGACCTTAAGGTGGTTTCTGAGAAGCTGAACTGGCAGTGGGGTGTGTGTCTGGCATGAGGCTTTTCCCTTAAATGCTCATCTGTGGAGCTGAGTCCCTGCCCCCTCCATTCTTCAGTTCTATGCCTTCCCTGCCTCACTCCAGCCTCTCTCTGTCCCTAACCCTACTTCTTTCTTTCTAGTACCTGGTCTACTAGTTTTGGTTAAGTTGTTGCTTGTCTTTCTCCTGCTGCTAGACTCCATGAGAGCAGGGCCTCATTCCACCTTGTTCACTGCTGATGCTCAGCCCTTAAAACAACACGTGACTGTAACAGAAACTCAACACATAATTTGTTGATGGTGGTGGGGGGTGGGTGGGGAATGGAAAAATAAAAGGACTGGTAAGGACTCAATCATGTTGCATCTTAATCAAAATATAATTTAATAGTCTTTTCAACCAGTGGTGTCAGAAGAACTTTGTATCTATATGGGGAAAAAAATTAATCTTGACATTCTGTGTGTGTGTGTGTGTGAACAAACATATATACATATATATATATACATATACATGTGTATATTTATATATGTATGTATATAAATAAATGTATATATAATCTTATAATTCACTCATAAGAAATCAAGTAATTCAATAACACAATTAAAAAATAAACAGAAGACTTGAACAGACAATATCCAAATGTCCAATGAACCCATGAAAAGATGTTTACTGTCAACAGACAGGGCAGTGCAAATTAAAACCACAATGAGATACTGCTAGACACCTATCACAATGGTTAAAATTCAAGAGACTGAGGATACCAGGTTTTAGCAGGGGTGTGTCCACCATACATTGCTGATGGGAATATAAAATAGTGCAACCACTAGGGAAAACAGTTGAGAAATTTTCCAGGAAATTAAACATACTCTTACCACATGGCCTAGCAATTTCATTCCTAGGTATTTACCCAAGAGAAATGAAAGCATATGCCCACACAAAGACTTATATATGAATGTTCACTCAGAGTAGCTTTCTTTATAATAGTCCAAAACTTAAAAAACCCATATTTCCATCAACAGGTGAATGGATAAACAAGTTAGAGTATATTAATACAACTGAATATTATTTAGCAGTAAAAATGGACAAATTACTGATATATGTAACAACATGGATGAATTTCATAATCACTATCCTGAAAGAAACCAGACACAGAAGAACATTCATTGTATGATTCCCCCGTATGATTCTATTATATGAAAACCAGAAAAGACAATTCTAATGTGAAGTGACAGAGCGCAGATTAGTTACCTGGATGACTAAGAAGGGACACAAAGGAACTTTTTGGGATCATGGAAATATTTATGTCTTGATTGAGATACAGTTAGATGAATGCATAAACTTGTCAAAACTCATCCAATTATACACTTAAGATTGGTGAATTTTTATTGTATGTTAATTATATTTCAATAAAGGGAATTTAAAAAAAATTCAGAATAAATATCAAAAAAAAGTGATAAGATGTGTAGTAATGTAAGATATTTAGTAATCAGAGGCCCCAAGATGCATACATGGGCTGTGAACTCACTCCTGGAGATGGAGTTAAAACCAATTAAACAGTTATTTAATTTGAATTAATGTGGATTCACTCCATTTAAGGTGATGAGAGTCCTGCAGGAAACACACATTACTCTCTCCCCATCAGTCCCCTCAGCCTACGCTCTCTCCACATGGAAGACTCTGTTAAAATGGGTCTGTCGCTTCATGCCCTTGACTGCTCCTGGGTCTTCCCCAGCATGGAGAGGAGCCATAAAGAGGAGAGTGGGCCTCTCTACATTCAGGGCGCATGGGAAAAATCATGGGCTCTCCTGTCAGAAACATCTTGATCTAAATCCCAGTTCTGCCAAGTCACTTGATCTCCTTTACTTTTAATTTTCTAAACCTAAAAATCAAAGACATTTTGAAGAGTCACGCTTTGGTTCAGGCTAGGGGGTGGAGAAAAGATTCTGAGCCTACTCAGTTACCCGCCCCCCTTTCCTACCCGCTCCAGAGGTTAGGGCTACCAGATAAAATACATCATCCCAGTTAAGTCTGACTTCAGACAAACAACGAATGATTTTCTAGTACATGTAAATATTTCATGGAGCATAGTTGTACTAGGATATCACATGAGACACATTTATCTAAAAAAGTACTTATGTTTATCTGAAATTCAAATCTCACTGGGTGTCCTGTTATTATTTGTGAAATCTGGCAACCCTGTTCCAGGTGGCCCTGATACAAAAACCCAGAACCTTTAGGGCTCTGGAGAACACAATTAGAAACCCTCTAATTTACAGCAGTAGGTTCCATGAGCTGAGGGGCTGGTAAATCTTGAAATTCTCCCACCGGAATGTAGAAGGGAGATGGAAAAGGTGGAGCAGGGCTGAGCAGGAGCCACCACCAGGAGTGTCCCTGCCTCATCCAGCTCGCAGCTTGAAGCGGCTCTGGCTCACTCCAAGGTGTGTGTTCAATTTCACAAATCCCCCTGAATGGGGGCCAGAGGAGGACACAGTCTTGCTGTACTTCAGAGGAATACTGGACCTGGGAGTCAGAAAACAGCTCTGGGAAAGTCATTTGAGATCTCTCTCTCTCTGGCTCAGTTTCTTCATCACTAAAATAGAGCCTCAAAACAAAGTTAAAATACAAAACTAGGAGAAAAAAGTCACAACGTAGATAATGGACAAAACAGTGAAGCCCAGAATATATTAAGAGCTCAAAGTCAATAAGAAAAAGCAAATGACCCAACAGGAAAAAAAAAAGGGCAGGAGATAGGAACAGGTAATTCACAGGGAACTAAAATACAAATGAGCATAAGCATATGAAAAGAGGCACCTCATTAATAATCAGGAAAATGCAAATCAAAACAAGGAGATAGCATTATTTGACAGATTGGCAGAAATGAAAAAGACTAATAAGATCTAATGTTGGGAGAGGGTAAGGAGATCAACATAGGTCGGAATATAAATTAGTATGGCTTTGAGGGAGTACAATTAACAATATAAAACCACAGCCTGAATGCTCTTTGACATAGCAATCCCACTTCTAGCTTTCCATCTGACATTCTTACATATGTGCACAAACATGCATGAACAACGGCACTCATTGCAACACTGGTTTTAACAGAGATCACTGGAAGCAACTTTAATGTCCATCATTAAGACAGATAACTCATGGCACAGAAATCTATACAGTCACCGAGAAGAATGAATATGAATATAGAAGGAGCTCTAAAGACATGACATGTTTAAAAAAAAAAAGCAAATTTCAGAATAGTCTATTTTGTATTATCCTATTTATATAAAAAGTACAACTATATCTGTGGATGTATATGTGTATACATACACATATATGTATGTGTATGCATATATATACGTGTATATATGTGTGTGTGTGTATATATATATGTATGTATGTATGTATGTACATATGTATGTATGTATATATGTGTATATATATATACTAATTGCTAAGAAATAGTTCCATGATCTCCCGTCAGTCCCGAACACAATAGGCCCTTGGTAAATATGTTTCTCAATGATGAAGAGAAAGAGAAGAAACATTCTCTGAGACTGTTTGTTAGGTTCTCACCATGGATCTAGGTAGACTCTCCAGAAGTTCATACCTGGACTGTTCTGTGCTGTCTCAGCTTCCAACAGAACAAACACTCCAAGTTGCACACACATGGGGGGATGGGGGAGGTGGTGTCTTTGACTTTATCAAGGCTAGAGTCATCCATTTTAAACCCACAACTGCAGGCCGGCTATGTGGTCACCATCAAAAGCTGACAAGCGGCTGGCTGACTCAGGCAGGGCTGGCAGCTTCAGGGATGGCCTCCAGAACATCAGCTGGCCCTAGTTTCCTTGGACACCACTTCTTACCAGCCCGGCGATCTAGGACTAAAAGCCACTGCCTGCCTCCTGTCATGGGATTATGCTCTGTAACTGGGCTCCTGATCAAAACTTGGGGCTTCTGCAGAACGTTCACGTCCCCCAGAGCCCTTAGATCAAGCTTAGCTCTCAGGAAGTAGGAAAACATGGCAGTGTCTCACCAGCCCCCATGTCTGGACTATCCTGTAAGGATTTTGTTCAAACTCAGTTCCCAGCTACAACAGGACTGTGAGAGTGAGTTCATCGTGTCTCAGCTCTCTTTTCACCTGGGGGGAAAAAACTGACTTATTGCAAATAGAAAAAGTGATGCTTTTAAAATTTCAAAGTTCAGTTGTGCTAATATCCAGTAACTGAAGCAACAGTTCATCTAGACTTTTTCTGTTGATACACACCTGATGGTTCTTATTCCCAGGTGTGACCCTAACCATCTATAACTGCACACACCCTGGGGCTGGCGCCTGTCTCGCTGAAGTCAGCCAGGGTGATGTACGTGGTGAAAAACACAACTGACAAAGCAAGGGCTAGCAGCCGACTGGGAGAAAATATGCACAATTACAGAACAAACAAAGAATGAATGCTCAAATATTATTAAGAGCTCCTGCAAATTACCAGAAAAGGAAAAGAAATTCAAAATGACCCAAGAAAACATGCAAAGGATATGTTCAGAAAATCCACAGGAAAAGAAATTCAAATGGCCAGTATACATAGAAAGATGCTCAGGCTCACTGATAATCAGAGCAATGTGCAATGACTATGCCTTCTGGCTCAATCTATCCTACCCACTGCCCCCAC
>KE763563.1:0-11639 GCA_000465285.1 Eidolon helvum | reverse complement strand
AAGAGTGTCGAAGGATGATGAGAAGGCACACTCTGTCAAGCTTTGAGTTCCACTCTCCTAGCTTGTGGCTTTTCCATAGAAATCTCTTTACCCACAGATCCTGGCACAGGTGTGTAGATTCTGTACAAATGAGTTCTCAGGGCACAACATGCGGAGAGCAAAGAGAATGTCTTGGCAGTGGGTCCTAATTGTCTTGGGGCTACTGAGAGTTGGGTAGGCAAGACAGATGAGCCCAGTCCTCCCATCCCACCACCCAGGCAGAAGAAACAGAGGAGCTGGCACAGACTAGAACGAATGGGGTGCTTGCCCAAGGGGCTGCTCTAGGCAGACGACTGAAGTTTCCCAAGGGTGCCATCTCTGGGTGGGATAGGTTTTGTGTCTCTCCTGCAAGATCAAATTAGAGAAATCGTGGAGTTGGTTTTATGAAATCAACTTAGAGAAAAGTGGAACTGATTCCATACATCAAAAGAGAAAAAAGGAAAGTGAGAAGAAAGGAGGGAGGAAGGGAAGTAGGGAAGGAGAAAGGGAGGGGAAGAAGGGAGGGAAGAAATCATAGCTCATATTTATTGTATCTGGCAGTGTGCTTTGCATTTGTTATCTCATTCAATCCACAGAACAACCTTTTAAGAGCGTTGTCATTAACACCTGCAGAAACTGAAATTCAGAGTGATCGAGTCACTCTCCCAAGGTCATGCAGTGTGTCAGTAACAGCATCAGTTCATCAGACTCCAGGTTTTGTGCTCTGAGTTCTCAGACCACACCGTACCTCTCTGGAGCCTGGATGCGTGCAGGGCTCTACCCATACTCTAAGGGGCAGTAAAGAATCTGGAGTTGGATTCCCTGTTTATTGATGTCTCTGAAGCTGCCTGAGCTGGCCAGGCTGAACAAGAAGGACCTGGATGGCTGGCGAGGTAGGAATCATTGGACGAATTGGGACTTGGCTGGATGGCTGGATGGGAGAAGCCAGGTCATGACCCATTGCCCAAAGATGATTTCTAGTCCAAGACCCGTTCCTGTGTATCCCTGCGTGTGCCTGCGTGTCCTTAGTAACGACATTATTACTCTCCTCTTTTTACGTCTGCTCTGATTAATCTAATTTGCACATGTGAACGAGAAGCTGCTCTGATCCATTTAATATGTTGGGACTGCATCCCAGCTCATTTGCATGGTGGGCCTGGCCAACAGAGGTATCTCCTGTTCCCTGCCTTCCTCCCCTCCTTCATCCCGCCCTCCTACCAGGCAAATTCTTGCTGAGCAGGCAAATGGTGATCCGTGCTGTTGCTTTTAAGTCTTAAAACCCATTAGGAGTGTATTAGCAGACGTGCTGAGAGCTCATTTGAGTAATAAAAATCTTTTTGTGTGTGTGCAGCTAATAAAACAGAAGAAAAGAGAGAAAGAAAGAGACTTAGAGAGAGAGAGGAACGCCACTGTTAGGATGGAATACTGAAATCTGTCTGCAATATTATTGCAACTAGGCTCCTTTGCTTTGGTGATGCTGCTGGTGATGGGAGGAAAATGGAGTGAAACCTAATGAACACCTTTTTTAGCAGTCTTCATCAACTAATGGACCACAGTCCCAGAAGGCAGGATGGGCATCTGCCCCTGAGTTCTAGCCCGGAGACCCCCAATGGCTAGTCTTCACAGTATGACCAGTGTGGCTACAGGCCCAGAGGACAGTCAACTTGTCCAGGTATTCCTCCGTCTGCACAGCTACATTAGCCTGGCTGCTACTCTCATACCAGGTTGTCTGACTACAATGTGCAGGATTTGAAGGCTCTGGACCTGGCAGCTCTCAGATCCACTTTTCTGCTTCTACCTCTGACAGCCTCAGCTCGCCTAGGTGAAAGAGCTCAGTACTGTATCTGGCACATGAGGGACCAGCCACATAATCAGCAGCCAGTGCAAAACGAAAATGCAAGGCCCCTTATTACAACATGATTAAGAATTTCAAGAGGACAGCAGCAAGCGTTACGCCAAGCTTGGGCCCTATGCAATGGTCAGGTCGCAGGCTTATGAAGCCAGCCCTGGGTACTTGTTAATACTTGGTTGTCTGTCATTCACGTGTGAATATCCCCCAAAAAGTTGAGCCTCAAGTAAAGAAAGTCCATATATCTGGGTCTAATAAAGAGCCCAAAGTCCCAGAGTGTACCTTTTAAGGGGACATTGAATGTATGTCTTTGGAAGGCCCTCTGCAGGCAGGCGTCTCACAGACTCTCTGCCACCTCCTTCTTAGAGTTGGCCCCAGATACTCCAGTTTCCCCTAATGGCCCATTAAAGTCCCATAAGCCATGATTTATCTAAGTTCTTTTGTGTGAATCCGAGAGAAAAGCAGCACAGAAATCCTCTTACAGTTAATCCCTCTGAGAACAGGGTCTAAATCTACAAGAATGCAAAGCTAGAGGAGGAGGCAGTAAAATTTGAGAGGACAGGAAGTGGGAAGGGTCTTTCATATGATGAACAAAGATGCAGGCTTATAGCTTTGAAATGGGATCTCAAAGCTGAGCTGGCATTTGCAGGTCTACCGGTAACTAGGTTTCTTGACCTCGGACAAACTTCTTACAATCTCTGAGGCTTTACCCCAGTTTTTTGAAAATGTGGGGGAGGGCAATTGGACAAATACCAAGGATATTCATCACAGCACTGTTTATATTTGGGGGGAAAAGAAGAAGAAAAGGAAACATAAATATCCTTCTACAGAGAGTTTTAGTAAGTTAAACATTGCTAATGGTACAATGATGCCATGAAAGATTTCTTTTTAAGAAGTCAAGTAAAGGCATTTACACTTTTATTTCTCTTGAAATCCACTGACAACAACAATAAGGAGAATGAAGACATAAGGAAGTAAAAGCTGCATCTTCAGTGATACCAGGAAATGGTCCAATCATAGCTATTACGTATATTCAGCAAATACTGCAGTATTTGGACCTAAACGAGAAGGAATGTGAAGAGCATCCTCAGACCTTCGGCAAAATGCAGGTTTTCTTAAAATAAAGAATTTAAGCCCCGAAAAGCTTCAATGAACTTTTGATGAGAGTGACAAGATGTCCAAATGTGGACCAGCCAGTAAAGAATTAGGGGTGTCCTGCAGAGACCCCATCAACACTAGAGGCAGGAAAAGAGGTGAGGAGGCTGAAGGAGAGGTCATCCTGCCTTTCTACTTAAATGATCTATGGCTCTGTCTCTGTCCTGGGGAGGCCACAGAGCAACGCGGTGGATAAATGAAGCATCCATCCCCAACCTAGCACATAGAAGTTTTGGCATGAGGTAGACAGAAATGCTGAATTTAGTGAGAGGATGTCTGAGCCATAAAACCTGACCTGCAATGCAGAATTGCTCAGTTCAAAATCCCTCATTTCCCAGGTTCCAGAGTTCTGCACACTATTCTTTAGCAAATATTTGATCTGATTTAAAAAACAGAGATAATTAGAAGAGAACTAGCCAGAGAAGTGCAAGTAGAAATAACAAAATAAATAAACAAAATAAGGAAGAAATTAATGAAGTCAAAGCTATGGGAAACATATATCTCAGAAGAATTATCAAAGGAAACAGTATGAGTTCAGAAAAACATGGCTCTCTAGTCCCAAAGAAATTATAGATTCTAAAAAAGTTCCCTTTGAGAATCTAAAAGGGAAACTATAAGATAAACAAAAGACACCAAAGGTAAGCTTGCAGAGCAGGATAAAGAAGAAGAAAGATAGCAGAGACAGTAACTGAAGAAGGAGAGGGAGATGGAGGAGGAAGAATGAATTAAGCATGTCTGAAAACCCAAATAAGAAATTTGACAGGCAAGCTGGAGAAAATTAAACAACTAAGTGGAGAAGATCAAATACATAAACATGATTATAGAGAAGATCATAGAATATTGAAAAAAGAGACCCAACATATCCATAGAGAAAAACATACAAAGATATAATCAATGAAAACATCCTGAAATACAGAAAGCTGAATTTGAATATCAAAACGGCACCTGATGTCCCTAAAACTTTTATGCATAACAATCACCTCAAAATATGCTGGCAAAGTTATCAAATTTCAAGGGAAAGGGATGAATCATATGGGCAACTGGGCAGAAAAACCAAGCTCTACAAAAGAGAAGTAAATCTGGTTAGCTCTAGATCAATCCAGTCAAGCTCTGAGGAGAACTGCAGCTTAAGAATTGCATACCCAGTGAAGTTGTCATTTAAGTATTTAGACAACAGGCAGACACTCTCGAGCATGTAAGAATTCAGAGAATACAACACCCATGAGCCCTTCATGTTAAAAGTATTTGACGGCGAACTTCAGCAAACCAAGAGATCAATCAAAATAGAGAACTCTGGAATATAAAATACGTGCTAAGAAGATTGGTGGTGAGTGTTAAATCCTTTTATAAATATGGATCCAAGATAACACAACTATGAGAGTGATTGTACAGAACAAAATATAATGTTATAGATCTTGCCAGGTAAAAAAATTTTTTTAATTTTAACCAGGAAAAAGAAGTTGAGGAAATAAAAACAGGTATAAATGTACGAACCACCTCATCTTTCAAGGCAGGGAGTTAATAAATATTGCAAAAACAATAATAATAGAAAGAATAATAATAATGATAGCAATTTCTCAATGTGTTCTTTAATCTTTGTTTTTAGCTTTAAAGGTATATTTTTGGAACTAATGTCTATTTATCTGAAGTTTAACAATCCCTTCAATTTTCTCCTTCTGTTGAATTCAAGTAAAATTTTCAAAAAGTAAAAATAAAACAGAGAGCATGCAGCCATTCCATTATTTTTTTCTAAATTCTTTCTTTCCAGCTGTCTCATTAGCTTGTTATCTCCCTAGGTAGCTAGATGTCTAGGTCGATGTTCGCAACATGTTAACAATGGTTTACTTTTGGATTGGTAGAATTTCGTGCGATTACAAAACGTTTTGTATTTATAATATTGCTGTATCTCTTTAATGTTTATAATAGACATAAATCATTAAAAAAGAATAAAATCATGATTCCTTTTTACATGCTGATGCAGTAGCTCTAACACCACTTTAAAGCAGTGGGAGGTACCAGCTCTGAAGGCAGACTAGCTCGGCTCAATGCTCCTCCAGTCTATTAATCTCTCGGTGCCTCAGTTTCCTCTTTGTACTATGGGGACCATAATAGTTAGTAGCACCTACCTCTGAGAATAGTTTGGAGGAGTAAGATAATGATCATAAAGTGCCAGGCAATGTAAGTGCTTAATAAATGTCATATTCACAGTGGCCACAGAGTCTCACTGCATGCTAATAAGAAGTGATTTGTATGCTCCCTTCTATTCTCCGCATAAATTTAAAATGCCCCCATGTTCTTTGGGGAACAGTGGCTGATTGCTGTCTTTAGGTCTTCAACTGTTGTTAGGCAGAGCTGTTATTAAACAAGTAATTAGCAAAGGACCTAATCTCATGCATGGGGATTTTGTGGCCACTCTGAATTGTTATATGAGTATTGCCGCATAAATATGTTCTTGCTCTATCTGTTAACTGAAAATAAATATGTTCTTGCTCTATCTGTTAACTGAAAAAATAAAACCAAAAAATATATATATTAAGTAGTTCTGGAAGAGTATATGTGGCTAGATAGCAATGGGTAACGGGCCCCAGTTAAATGGGTCCCTGGTCAGTGGTGGGCAAGGTGAGGCAACTGGAAGCAGGTGTGGCTGTAGAGGGGGTGAAAGGGAAGCGGGGAGGAGTCAGGGTGGTTCGGCCTCTCCCAACCAATAGAAACACCACAGCTGGGTCTCACCCCAAGCCTGTAAAGGCAGAAAAGTTGGGGCCAAGGCCTAACTGAGTTCCAAGGGGATAGATACTCCTGCCTTCCCACACCAACTCCCCCTTCCTTTCTGCAACGCCTACTCCCCTAACCCCCCAACACACACACACACACACACACACACACACGCGCGCGCGCGCGCGCGCCCTCATTCCAGGTACCTAGGAACCAGAGAAGAATTATGCTAAAAGCAGTGCTGAGACCTGTGGGAATTACATCTCCTTCTTTCCCTTTAGCTCTTAAGGAGGAATTGGATTTAATCTCTGAGAACAAGTGCTCTTGTTTCCTAGTGGAAAAACAGAAGCTTTTGATTTCCACTAGATAAGATCCCTCTGTGGCAACATAGTTTTGTGCCTTTCTGTCATTGCTTTTTACAAGGTGACTAATAAATAATCCCTATTACACAAACACAGCCTGCATCCATCATGCCCAGACTGCAGGCGCTGAGGGATGATCCCTAATGGCTAATAATAATAGCTACCATTTATTGATTGAGCGCCGGGTGCCAGGCACTGAGCTAAGCATTCCCATGCATTATCTTCACAGAGGATGCGGTCTCTCCTCTGCCTCCATCCTTATCAGTGCAGCTTAGGCTGCCCTAAGCCTCTCCAGCTATTTTGTTCCTTCCCTGTAGGTACTCGTGTCTCTTCTGTGGGGACATGCCCAGAGGCAGCCCCCTGAGCTGGGAGGAACTGTGCTGCACTGACCAGGCTCTGAAGCAGTGCCACAATCTGCCTCTTTCTCTCTTTGTCCTCTCTCCCTCTGATGGGCTATTCTGGACTGGCCTTTCCTCGAACTGAAGTGAATGGAGTCAAGTCTCAGGTTAAACTTTGAGTGTAAGAACTCTGGTTCTAGGCCCTTCAGGCTAACCCAAGAGTGGACAGCTATAGCTTTTATTTGCCAAGCACTTCCATCTTCCCACTGGAGAACTATCCTGCTTCCATTCCATGTGGCTCTGAACAGACCTGTCAATCAAACCACAGCCCCTGCCTGCCTTCTAGTTCATAAATATGGCATCTCATCCCCAGCCCACTGTGACTTCTCTTGGGGGTGGTACATGACCCAAGTGTGGCCCATAACAGTTTTTCCATATGGAGTCCATATGGATGTTGGGAGGAAGGAAATCTCTCTCTCTCTCTAGGATCATGTAAGCCCAAAGCTCCCAGAAACCATCTTGTTGCCACACAAGGGAGATAAAGCAGAGGCTAAAAGATGAAGAGAGTCCCAGTAATAACGGGTCCAGCTGTTTTGGAAGCCATCTACCCTTTGGACTTCCTTGGCACCTAAGCCAAAAAATTCCCTTTAGTGTTCAAATTCCTTTGAGTTGGCTTTCTCTCATGTACCACCAAAAGAATAGGGAAGCAAGTGAGTTAAAGACATTTTCATTGGAATCCAGCCAGCTCGCCAGAGCATCTGGAGCCACAGCTTTATCTAATAACCAAGGGCTCCTTTGCCAGCTTCATTCTTTGTATACATACCACATTTCCTTGACTCAAGCCTGCCACCAGTAATGGCATGCACCATCAATTGTATTATCATTTATGGAAATAGAAAAAATACAGTATGAACTGCATTTGTTGATTATTGTAAGATTTGTCTTCATTTCATAGGGTTAAATTATTGGATGGAGTGTCAGAGGGCAGAGAGTACATCTTAGAATCAAGGAGATACGGAGCTTTCCTCAGGGGCTTTTCAGGAAGGGAGGGTCTGAGGTAGGATCCAGGTATTGTTGTAACCTGGATAGATATCACCTTAATTCCATTCGATTCTATTATTTCCAAATCTCTCCTACACCTGGGAGCTTGATGTCACTTTGAGAGCAGGTTCTCTGGCCACCTCTGGGATAGCAAATCTTTACTCTCCCTCCCTCTTCCCCAGCAAATACTTCTGGCTCAACCTTGCCTGGACTAGGCGGCTCAAGTCCTGCTGCTACTGGTCATTAGCCAATTACCACTGAAGACAGTGCACATGCGGAGGCTGTAGCAGGGGCACAACCTCCTACCACTTTCCATCAGTGGCTCTTCCTACTGACATGGGCGACCCATGAACCGAGTCGCTGTTTAGGGAAAACAATCCCTCACTAGGGAAGCTAACCAGATCTGAGATCGAGAAATCGTCTTAGAAAAATGCAATGAGCCCAGACAGAAGCACTTTCAGCTAGGGGTGTGTGTGTTCCTCTCTGTCTTGGCCAAGAGGCTGAGCGAGGGTGAGCAATCTACTTACTTCCTGGACAGTGATGGGTCATGAGCTCGTTTCTGACTTGGGCATTTTATGGCGCCACTTCCGATGTTGGAAGGTCATACAGGAGAGGATTTCATTGGGGAAGAAAAGATGTCTCAATGCCTCTAAAACCTCACTTGCCAGGAATCCTCCTTTCCCTATACATGGTAATTCCATGACATATTTATGACTAAGTGTAACCCATACAGCCCCTGTAGGCTTGATCATGCCCAGGTCCTGACGTGGTCCTGAACAGGGCAGGGAAGTCAGTAGAAGGTATAGTACAAATTAGCGATGTGGCCACTGGCCCAATACCAAGAGCCACGGGGAGCCTGAGCTAGAGCCTCCCTTGCACTCATCACGATGCACTGGTGTATATGACTGGGTTCTTGCCTCAGTTTCCCTGACTGGTGCTACAGCTCCCCCAGGAATGTAACCTTATCTGAATTTGGTCCTGAAGTCTGGGACCCTAATGGTCTGCTGAGTCCAGATAATCTTTCTTCCCCGGATGGCTCCTGCCCCTCTGGCACCTTGGATTTGTATTCCAGTAGGGCTCACGCAGTCCCCTTCCCAGAGATAGACAGGAATTGTGCACACCATCATAATGCTGTCTTCCAGCAATATCTTCTGTGATTCCTGAGGTCAGGGATGACAAAAATAGCAAACGCGCCACCACTCCTCTCATCCACTCCCATGCAGTCATCACTGACTGATCTCCTCACTCTTCTCAGTGAATCTAGATGTGGCCTCAACACATGGTCCTTGGCAGCCACAACCTATTGACTGATACTGGCATTCAAGGTGAGATAGGTTTGCACATTCTGCCAGATCCTTCTGGCAGTTCATACATGGCCCCCTGCCTTTCAGCTCCAACCCATCTTGAGACCTAGCTAAATCAGATACCTTTGAGGCATCCTCCAGGCTGCACGTGATTCCCTTGGTCCCTAACTCAGAAACAAATATCCTGCTTCTAGACCCTACTCACACCTGTTCTTATTATTCCAGGAACTTCAACCAAGGGCTGCTGACAAATCAAGTACTCGTATTCCACTCAGTTCTCAATACCTGACTCCAGCTCACCATCCTATTCTGCTTCCGGAGGAAATTTTTCTAAAGTGCAAATAACAGATGAAGCTATGTGAGCAGTTTGGGATTATAGAGTCTCAGGAAGAAACTGTCCTGGGCCTTAGCCCTCACCCTCTTATGTGTGATTGCTGCTTTATGAGTTTGTCTGTCTTACTTGGTTGTGAGCTCCTAGAGGTACCAAAGTACCTGGTCTTGTTCATCTTCATTTTTCCTTCTAATAGCACAATGCCAGGTGGGCTAAATAAATGAATGTGCCACAGTTCATTCTTGGCTACCCACTCAGTAAGTTTATGGTCTCTACTTCCTCTTCTCCCATGGGCCTCCAGCCATGTCCAGAGTGGAGACACGACCATTCCTAGGTGGAGCAGGGTGCTGCCCCAGGTTTGGGAGAGTGGAAGCTCTCAAGGAATAACAAGAAAGCACTGATGAGGAGGTGAATAAGCACCCTCCAAGGAGCCGACTGGCTAAAGTGACTCAAGCATGGGCACTCTGAACACCCCACTAGCTCACAGCATCCAGAAGATCTGCATCTAGTCCGAAAAGAGGAAGGCTCCAAGAACAACAGAACATTCTGGAATATAAGTGGAGCCCAAATGAGGGCCTAGAATTTAAGCCTAGAAGTACATCCAAGATGATGTTCATCACAGCACTGTTTATATTTGGGGGGAAAAGAAGAAGAAAAGGAAACATAAATATCCTTCTACAGAGAGTTTTAGTAAGTTAAACATTGCTAATGGTACAATGATGCCATGAAAGATTTCTTTTTAAGAAGTCAAGTAAAGGCATTTACACTTTTATTTCTCTTGAAATCCACTGACAACAACAATAAGGAGAATGAAGACATAAGGAAGTAAAAGCTGCATCTTCAGTGATAACCTGCCTCCACCTCTCTACTCAGTACGTGTTCGTTCTCTCTCTCTCTCTCTCTCTCTCTCACTCTTTCTCGCCCCCCTGGCTCTTTCCCCCCTCTCTCCCCCTCTCTCTCTCTCTCTCTCGTGCAGACACCTTGAGCACCATTACCTATCAGGCCTGACCTCAGCCTCCCGGGAGTGCCTCACTTTGGGGAAAATGCACAGAGGCCCTCACTCAGTACTCAGGAAATGAGGGGCAGGCCTAGGCAGTGGTCATGGAACCACGCAACAACAAAGTCCTGAGAAACAGAGGTCCTGCTGCGATCCCTACAGCTTCTAAGATACAGCAGACCCCTCAGGACTGGCCCCCTCTGATCCCTGTTGGTGAACTATCTTTTACCTGTAAAATTGGTGAACTATTGTTTTAAAATGTTAATATTTAGTGTTGGAGAGGGTGTGAGGAGATGGGTATACACTGCTGGCAAGAATATAAATCTTTCTGAAAAGTAATTTGAAACCACCTAGCAAAAGTCTTTAAAATGGCCATGCCTTTATGGATTTATTCTAAAGAGATAATCGAATGCACCCAATGATTTATGTACAGGAATTTTTCATTGCAGCATTACTTATCATAGGAGGAAAGTAGAAACAATTTAAATTTCAAACATAGGGGATTGGTTAAATAATTATAGCAATATAAATATTATACATCATTCCAATTTTATGCTCACATATACACACAATGTCTGAAAGGATAAATACCAAGATATTAATTGTGGTCATATCTAGAGAGTTGGATCACAGTCGACTGTAATTTTCTTTGTGCTTTTGTACATTTCACCCATTTTCTCCAATGAACATGTAATACTTTTATAGTCTGTAAAAGCAAGACATGTGGTCTTGAAAAAAAAGATGAGCATCTCCAAGTCTGGCCGTCAAGCTGATGTCTGAGTATAAACTGTTTGACTCTTTAACAAAGCCTAGAGATCTACTTAAATGAACAAATGATTATGCTTTATAAAGCATGCAAAACCAAACCGGGATTCTGAAACGTGCTGCCAGTTCTCTGCATTCATCGGTCAGAGGTTCGTACTCCAAGAGGGCACGGGTGAGACCTGAAAAGCCCAGCTGTGCTCAGCACTTCCCTTTTACCACCCAACTTCCCACCGCTCCTTCAGTTCAACCTTCCCAACCAAGTTCTGTGTAAAGAAGGCATGGTGGGTGTTAGTATCAACCCCATTCTTATAGAGAAGGAAATGTAGGTCCTGAAATGGTACGTATCCTATTCAAACTTGTCCCTCTAAGGAGGAGCCAGGCTGGGACTTTAATCCAGGTTCCCCGGCTCCAGCTCCCATATGCTCCCAGCTGTGTTGTGCTGCCTGTCATCTGAAGCATTGTGGACGGGCAAAAGTTCCTGTGTCACGATGGAGCGATGCTAGGCCTCAGTCCTAGTAAAATGACCTAGATTAAGTCAGTGCACTTTTGTCCATATGCAGGCAGTCTGTAGTGATCTGCCACAGGGCTCTATCACTGTCTCGTTCTGTTCAACAGGAGAACTAAGAAGAACAGGTTTAGGTACAAAAAAAGTTCTCAACTAACCACACAAGACTCTGTCATCCTTTCTTCTCCTTTCCAGCAAGCTCCT
Organism: Eidolon helvum; assembly: GCA_000465285.1. NCBI lineage: Eukaryota > Metazoa > Chordata > Mammalia > Chiroptera > Pteropodidae > Eidolon > Eidolon helvum. The sequence continues at coordinate 58 of KE763563.1, read as the reverse complement.
CCTCAATTTTTTTTTTCCTTCTTAGATTTTAACTACCCACCCCCCGCCCGCCCCCACC